>JAODAL010032471.1:0-46890 GCA_025379985.1 Phyllomedusa bahiana
CACTTTTATTTTGATGTTACTACTAGTAATACTCCTAATAGTACTTAATATTTCTTAAGTTGAGACTCATTTTATACAAAGCCTAAAGCTTTAAAAAAAAACTGTACCCATTTGCACCGGGCGCATAATAGAAATGAAAATAGAAAATTAAATTTTTAAAGAAAGAAAGGAAGGAGAAATAAGAAATGTGGCGGCTCGGTCCACATTTCCCAGAGCAGTGATTTGGAGATGAGAGGGAGCGGCGGCCGCGCCGCCTTTGATGTGCACTTTTCATGCATTAAGGAAGTTATCCCCAATCAGGACCTTATGGGCACGGCTATTATTCTGCTGCTTTCCTCTCTTCTCTGATGGTATCTGCGGTGTTTAGAGCAGGGGCGCGCGGCGTTGGACATCTCTACATTCTGCCATTAACCCAATATTTTTCTCCTTTCTCAGGACATCTAAGGGCTCAGGGCATGTGTAACGAAAGAAGGGGCCCACTAGGGACCGTGTCCCTTGTTGCCATTTAATTTCAGAAAACCCTCACTGACTCAACTGCCCTGATGAGGGCAACAGAAATAGCGCAGGTCCCAAAGGTCCCAGTGAGGGGGGTTTGCCTCAAATCTCACTTTGTCCCCTTTTTCCCCCTTGAACTCAGATAGCAGCAGAGAGCATGACGGTTCTTCTTCCAGGCTAACCTGGGGCCTGAGTGTTATCAGCAGGACCTGATAAGTTTAGACTCCTCCCTCCCAGCAGGAAAAGATGAACCCATTATCCTTTGATGTAATAGTCTAGTCATTGCCCGTGTCGTTATTTAACTACCCCTGTTGGGTAGCAGAAAGGAATCATTGTCATTAACTATTTTTAAATTTGTTAATAAGCAGAAACCGCAGTAAAGTGAGGTTAGGTTGCTGCCCATTCAGGAGTTTTAGCTTTTTACTATCACAGATAGAGAAGGACAACATTTTAACCCGGTATACCGATATAAGCCGCCCCGAGTTAAGCCCCCCGAGTATAAGCCAGGAACCTCTTTTCCCCCAAAAAAAGGGAAAATTTATTGACTCGGAAAAGCCTAGGGTAAATGCAGGGGGCTACTGGAAAAATTTTAAAAAAAAAATGGTACCATAAAATTACATAGGCATTTTTATGCCCCCCATAGGCAATTTAAAGGGCGGAAATATGGCCCATAGAGGTATGGCAGGTATATCCCCCATAAGCAGATTATAGGCAGGTTTTTCCCCCCCATAGACAGTATTAGGCAGGTATATGGCCCCTTCAGGAAAAAGGCCCCAGCTGTAGGCAGGTATAGGGCGGGATAGGGCGGTTGGGCAGGATAGGGGGTGTAGGCAGGATGGGGCCGGGCTTGGGCGGGTGTAGGGCCGGCTGGGAGGTGTAGGGCCGGCTAGGCGGGTATGGGGGCCGGTGTAGGCGGGTATGGGCCGGCTGTAGGCAGGTTAGGGCCGGTGTGGGCGGTATGGGGGCCGGCTGTAGGGGGGTATAGGCCTGAGGGGGTTTTGGGGCGCTGTAGGCAGGTATAGGGCCAGCTGTGGGCGGTATAGGCAGCTATAGGAGGTATAGGCGGGTAGGGGCGGCTGTAGGCAGTTAGGGGGTATAGGCGTTTTAAAAAAATCAAAAACAATCACTTCCCTGGCTCCCCTTGCCGCTCCGCCTCCACGCGCTCCGGGCCTCCCGCGCGCGCCTTTTTTCCGGAAGGGGCGGTGACGTCTCAGGCCCGCGCAGCAGCTTGATGACACAGCTGCCTGTGCGGGGAAACTGCGGGGGGCCGTAGACCCCGAAGTCCACTGCGGGCCCGGGGAGGCCACTGTGGGCAGGGGCCTCCTTGTCCCCCACTTGTATCGATTCACCTTTTGCGCCCGGAGGGTCGCATGAGGTGAGGGATCCGGACAGGCCCGGACCCCCCGCAGCGTCGGACACTGGCGCTCACCGCCCTTCAGTTATAGGGCCCTCCTGGGAGCCGCATATAACTAAAGGTCCCTTCGGCGCCCGGCCACGCAGGCCCTGAGTCCCACGTGACCGGTTAAGCAGGTAGATTTTTTCAGCTCTTTTTTTGGGGCTAAAAAACTGGGCTTAAACTCGAGTTTAGGTTGTATTTTTAATTTCATGGATGCCAAAAAAAAAAAAAAAGTTATTTAAAGGGGTTTTGCCAAGAGGGGGTTCCTTAAATAACCCGGCTAAAAAGGGGGTTGTGTTTCTGTGTTTAAAAAAAACAAGTACCTCCCCTGTGAGTCATCTCTCCATGCACGCTCCTGCTTTTTAGTTCTGTAGTTGGGCAAACTTGGTAATCCCCCAAGAGGAAACGGTATTGTGCACAAGCTATTGCCCTTTTTTTTCTCTCTTATTTGCCCGGAGGAAGATAAGTCGCAGGCAGACTTTTTTCATTCCCTTAGGAATGGCGCAGGGGGGAGGGGACGGGGGGTGAGCAAAGGCCAGGGATGTCTGCATTTTTCTCAGATAATTACATTAAACCCGTGGGTTTCCTATCCAAAAAACACAGGATCTTTTCCCCCGTCCCTTTAAAGCTCGTTCTTTCCCTGCCCTCAGATAAGAAAATCAAAAAAAGCAATATGGAAGTCAGCTCCCGTCAGCTCCCCGTTTGTCTAAGGGAAAAATGTCAGGAAATGTGAAGAGAAAAGGTTGATACAACAAAACTGGACTTGAATCCGTTAAAATGTGAAGTATTTATTGGGTTTTGCAAATAAAAATCATTGAAGATCCAAACAATGGCATTCCCCCGAAAGAAATAACAGCCAAAGGCTAACGCGTTTCAGGCGTGAAAATGCCCTTACTCATAAGTAGGATAGATGCAGGTCCCACCTCCAGGATCTGCACCTATCGTGGGAATGGGCCCACAAAAGTGCTGGCTCTGAATGGAGAAGCGATCATGTATGAGCATGACTCTCTATTCTGTTCTACGGGAGTTCTGAGGAGTGTCGAACAGTCTTCTCTCTTATACTGGGGACTCCCATAGAGGAGAATGGAGAACACAGCGCTCCCCTGTACTGGGGACTCCCATAGAGGAGAATGTAGAACACAGCGCTCCCCCGTACTGGGAACTCCCATAGAACAGAAGGGGAGAACACATGCTCCCCTTTACGGAACCCCCATAGAACAGAATGGAGAGAACACGGGCTCCCCTGTACTGGCAACTCCCATAGAACAGAATGGGGACACAGCGTCCCTGAAACTGGCAACCCCCATAAACAGAATGGAGGAAACACAGCGCTCCCCTGTACTGGGAACCCAATAGAACAGAATGGAGAACACAGTGCTCCCTGTACTGGGAACTCCCATAGAACAGAATGGAGAACCAGGGCCCCCCTTTGTACGGGAAAACTCCATTAAAACAGAATGGAGAACACAGGCTCCCTGTACTGGGGACTCCCATAGAACAGAATGGAGAACACAGCCTCCCCTATTGGGGACCCTTAAACAGAATGTGGGTCATGTGCAAACACAACTCTCCCTTCAAAACCCAAATTTTTTCGGGGCCCCTTTCTTGACCAAACCTTTCCAATGAGATTTTGATGGCAACCCTAAAGTATCTTAGGAATCCCAAATGGCCGGAACCCCCCTTTAAAAATCCCCAGAGAAAAACTATTCTAAAATTAAACCCAGGGTCCCCCCGCTCTGGACCGGTTTTCAGCTGACTTTTCCATGGAAAACCCCCCTTTAAATCCCTAAAGAAAAGGGGGGGAATAAAAGTAAACAGCTTTAGGGTGAATGCATAAAAGGGGGCTGCCCCAGAAGTTGGCGCTTCTCACCCCGAAAACTAGCCCGTTCGCTATCTTTTAAAACCCCCGCACACCAAATTCGGGCATATTACAGAGCGCTGCGACTTTCTAATGCGCCTTTTTTGGGAGAGCAGGGGGGGGCGCACTAGAACATTTGAAGTTTACATTTAAGCTTCAGTACAGCAAATCCAGGTGCTTACTGTGGAGCGGGGTAGGCACTTTCAAGTGGTTTTCCCTGAGAAGGGGTGTCGCTTATGAGCTAGACTGCGCCTGATTTATGACCCACAGTAGAACGGGTTCATAAATTCAGGTGCATTCTACACTAATATAATGCACATAAAAAATGTCGCCCTTCGTGTGCGCTGACCTTTTAAGAAGCCAGAACCCAGTACACATTGTAGACAAGTAGAGAGGAAGGCGATGGGCAGGCTGCTGCTATGTCAGCAGGGGCAACAACAAAACTCTATGATGATCCACAGCAGCAGGGTATGAAGAAGCGCCGAGTGGGCTACAGCCGTGATCGATGATGACCTCAAAAAAAACCCATAACTTTATTTGTAAAACCCTTAAAAACGCTTTAAAACGAAGGGGTCCCGTTTCCAAAACCCAGCCCCGGGGGGGGGGCCCCTTTTGTTTAAACCTTATTTATACAGTCTACAAACAAGATTTGGTTTGAGAAAGCGTGAACGTAATTTGTGTACCCGCGATCTAATCTTCCTGTGGGAAGGAAAAAAAAAAAAAAAACTTGCGCCGACTTGCGACTTTGTTTTAGATGGTTGATAACGCTCCGTAGCACCTTACCCTAAACGTCCATTATCAGACTCCGACACGCGGCGCTCCCTATCAAGCATTCTGAATGAAGCTCTCCGCTTTTCTCCACTGTTCTGCACCATCAGATTACGGAACGAGCCGCCAATCGCCGCCGCGCGGCTTATCAGGACTCATTTGGAGACTTGAATCATACCTTGCTGGGGTCTGCTGGAAAAAGCAAATGGCTGCTGCCTTCAATTTGTACTTCCATCACTTCCCCAGTAAATAACATAAGATTTCAACCAAGCCCATCAAAGAGAATGGGAGTAAGAAATACTACATGTTTATAAAGCCATAAAAGATTAACTTTTTTTTTATTTTTTCTAGGGAAAAAACTTCCCTTTAAGAGTGAACCGCTCCCGCTGTGTCTTTAGAGGGGGGGGGATACAAATCTCTAGTAGAGTCTAAGTTGTCGGGCAGCGTTAGTTATTTTCGACGGCTGCTTATCACACCGCATGAGATTTCTGGCCTTCCCGGGGAGAGCTCAAAAATCAGCCAAAAAAACATTAATTAAAAGCCCTTAAAAACCACAGATAAAAAAGGTCCCCGGTCTGTTCCCCCTTTAAGCGGGGCCCACCCCCGGGGTTATCCCCCGGCCCTCGCTGGAGGATCGGGAACCTCCCCGGGACACGGCTTGCTTGCTCAAAGAAGAAAAGGCCTTAAATAAACCCGGGAGATTTCCTGCGAGCTCACAAAATGTGGGAATGCACGATTAACCCCGGGGGGGGCAGCGCTGTTTGGCCGCTACAGATCCAGGGGGAGGAAAAAAAAAAGCTGGCTGCAATTTCATTTCCTACATATATTGATTTGCAGCTCGGAATTGAAGGGAAAAGTCGAAATTGCCATTATTTAGAAAGGAAAAAGTAGGGAGTGGGAAACACGGTTGAGTCACATTATTATGACCAGCAGCTAATATCCAGAGAAACGAGTGTGCGGCCGGACTAGCTAACAGGCTGGGGTTACAATAAGGTCCGGTGGTTCCCCAGGTATCTGGGGGCCGACGCATCCCCAGCTGTGGAGGGTCCATAGAGCCAACCCACTCCAGGGACAAAACTGCTGGAGGGTCCATAGAGCCAAAACCACTCCGGGCCCCACAGTGCTGGAGGGTCCTAGAGCCCCACCCTCGGGGCCCCACAGTGTAGGGTCCTAGACCAACACCCCTCCGGGCCCCCCAGCTGCTGGGGGTCCTAGAGCCAACACCCCATCCGGGGCCCCCCAGCTGTTGGAGGGCCATAGAGCCAAAAACCCACCCAGGGGCCCCACACTCTGGAGGGCCCAAGAGCCAACCCCACCCATCCGGGGCCCCCAGTGCTGGAGGGTCCATAGACCAACAGCCATCCGGGGGCCCCACACTGCTGGGGGCCATAGACCCAACCCCAACCACCAGGGGCCCCCCCTGCTGGGGGAGCCTAGGCCAACACCACCACCCGGGGCCCCCCCACAGCTGCTGGAGGGTCCATGGCCCAAACACCCCCTCCAGGGGCCCCCACAGCTGTGAGGGTCCTTTGAGCCAACCCCACCATCCAGGGGCCCACAGATGCTGGGGGGCCATAGAGCAACACCCCCACCCCAGGGGCCCCCAGTGCTGGGGGGGCCCCAAGAGAAACACCACCAAAAAATTTTACCCCCCCCCCCAGGGGCCCCACACATCCCAAATTGGGTGTGGGGAAATTGGGGGGCCCAGGGTAGTACTTAAAAGACTTGGCCCTCCTCTTCCAACCAACGTCAGACATTTCTAGTTGTGACATGTCGTATTGTGTTGCTAGAATATCCCATCCGCCCCCCGGCAAGACAATCAAGAGGGATTCATACCCAGATCAGTTGAGAGCACCTTCCACATGGATGAGTGACCCAGAGAAAGGAACAAATTCCCCAGACCATAACACTGCTGGTGTTATTCCAGCCATGTTTGCAGGGCGTTTGTTCTTTGATGTTACTACCAGAAGCCACTAAAACCCCTTGGATTAAGCAGAAGACGTGAATTCCCAAAAGAAAACCCCTTTTACCGTTACGTAGGCCAATTATTATACTGCCGAGATAATTAAAATGTTTACTGCCAATGCAGCTTCGGTAGCAGAAACCCAGTGACAGAAGGGTTAGCAGAGGTGCAGTGACATCCGTCTGCTTCGGGGCCATACACAGAGGTTAGCGAGGTGCAGTGACCTCCTTTTGCCCCCCGGGCCCCCCCTTAAAATAGGGGGTTAGCAAGGGGCGTGACATCCGTTGCTTCGGGCCCCCTCCAGTGGGTTAGCAGAGGTGCAGTGACATCCGTTTTCTCCGGGCCCTACACTAGGGGTTAGCAAAGGGGCAGTGAATCCGTTGCCCCGGGGGGCCCTACCAGTGGGGTTTGCAGAGGGGCATGAATCGTCTGTCCGGGGCCCCAACACGTAGGGGGTTTGCAGAGGTGCAGTGACATCCTCTGCTTCGGGGGCCCCCCAAGTAGGGTTAAACGGGTGCAGGACTCCTCTCTGGGCCCCCTTTAAAAGTAGGGTTAGCAGAGGTCAGTGACTCCTCGCCAGGGCCCATACACAGTGGGGTTTGCGGGTGCAGTACATCATTGCTCCCGGGGGCCCCAAAACGTAGGGTTACGAGGTGCAGTGAACCTTTGCTCCGGGCCCCATACACAGTAGGGTTAGCAAGGGGCGTGGGTTTTCCCTCGCTCCGGGGCCCATAACAGTGGGTTAGCAGAGGTGCAGTGACTCCTTGCCCCCCCGGGCCCCTTTTAACAGTAGGGGTTTTCAGAGGTGCGGGGACATCCGTCTGCCCTTTTGGGCCCCATACAAGTTGGGGTTTGCAGAGGGCGTGACTCCGTCGCTCCGGGGCCCATACACAGAGGGTTAGCGAGGTGCAGGACTCCGTCTGCTCGGGGCCCCATACACATAGGGTTACAGAGGGCGTGACATCTCTGCTTCGGGGCCCCTACCAGTAGGGTTAGCAGAGGTGCGCATCCCTTGCTCCCCGGGCCCCATACACAGTAGGGTTGCAGAGGGGCAGTGCATCCTCGCCCCCGGCCCCCTACACAGTAGGGTTTGCGAGGGGCGTGACTCGTCTGTCCCGGGCCCCCTAACTGTAGGGTTTGCAAAGGGGCAGTGACATCCTTTTGCTCCGGGGGGGGGGCCCCATACACAGTAGGGTTGCGAGGTGCGTGAATCCTCTGCTCCGGGGCCCATACACGAGGGTTAAGAGGTGCGTGACACGTCTGCTCCCGGGGCCCCCACCGCAGTAAGTTTTGTTTAAACACGTCGGGGCGCCCCCGGGTCATTTCCCCGGGGTTACGCTGTTAGCCAACCCTGATATTCTCCTCTCACATCAAGGGTGCTCTGCAGTTTCCATGTTGTCTATTCACTATGGCGCCATTTGTCCACCCATGACACACACTCACCACAGCAAATGCCAACAGGTCAGAAACTGCTCCGTTTCAGGATATACCACCACCCTTCCCCAAAAGCTAAGAATCACCCCTTTTACCAATGGGCCTAATGAAGGATGTGTGTGCAGACGCGATCACACCCTTATTTAAAACCCCCAAGCCAGCACCACGGTGATTCCCTTTTCCAGCTATACAGAAAGCCATAATAATGTGAATGGACTAAAATTTATATACGAATTCTCTCTCTCATTGCTATCTATATCTGCTACACTGCCGAGTGCAGGCCACAGTGGAGTTTGGAAGAGACTGCTTTCTCCCCAAAGTACATTACAGCATTGCTCTGTGGGCACTAAGGCTAAATCTACACAGCAAATGTCAAAATGGCGTCCAAAATCCGATGGAATTTTGACATTGTGGACTGCGGTTTTGGCAAAAAACCCGGGTTTTGGGTTTTAAGGGGTTTCCGTCAGGGTTTCCCCCGGGAAATTTGGGGCGGCATTTTTAAAAGGGTTAAACCCCCCCCCCGTGGGGCTGAAAAATTTCAGCTTTTTTCTGTTTTTTTGTTAAAGGAAAGGGGAAAAAATTTTTGGGGGATGGGGAGGGTTTAAAAAAAACCTAAGGGGGCCAAAAAAGGTTTTGAGCCCTTTAAAAAAATGTCAAAGGGTTTTTCCCGTAAAAAAATAAAAAAACCCCCAAAAACGGGGTTTTTTAAAAAAAAAAAAAAGGGAAATTTTTGTGTTGTGGGGGCTATTTGAAAAAAATTTTTTTTTTGTTGGCCCCCTAAGGGGCCGGGACAGGGGGACCGTCTTTTGGCCAGAAACCCCGGGGCCTTTTTATGGGCCCCCAGGTAGTTTGGGGGGGCGGGCCCCCCGGGTTTCGTGCCCAAAACCCCTTTCCCTTGTAGCGCTGAAAAAAAATTAAACCCCCCCTTTCCCCAATCCCTTTACAATATAAAAAAAAAAAGACGGGCGGGTGTAAAACTTGTTTCCGGGTTTAGGAGTTTGGGTTTTCTTTTTTCCCCCCTCTCTTTTATTTCGGGAAACTCTCCCTTTTTTTTATAAAATTTTTTCAAGAAAATCATTAAAAGGGGTTTTTCGGGTTTCCCAAAAAATAAGGCTTTCAAAAAAGTGGGAAAAAAAAATAAATAAGACATTTTCCAAAAATAAATTTCTTTGTTTTATCTGTTTTCCTTTTAAAGGGGGATTCAAAGTGAAAAATTTTGGGCCTTTTTGGGGTATTTTTTGTTTTCCTTTATTAAAAAAAAAAAGACCTGTAAACATTCTCCCCCTTTCTGTTTTTTTCTTTGTAATAGGGGAGTGGGGTGATGTCATCCCCCCAGGGGCATGGCATTTTTCCCGTGCTTGGCCTTTGGGGCGTAAAAAAGGGGGTTGATTTAAAGTAAACAAACTGTTTAATTTAAAGGGCCCCTTTTTTTTGAGGGGTCAGGTAAAAAAAGGGGGCCCGGTTTTGTAGTTTCAGAAGCTTTTTGGGGCTAATTTTGATTTTTAAATTTTGGGGGCTGAAAGCAAAAAGGGCCCCGGATTCACCCAAAGGGGAAAACTGTATGCAAAATTTTTAAATTTTAGTCTGAAAACCCGGAAAAAAGGGGGTATTTTTATTCATGCAGCCTATGGAAAAAAAACTGTAGGGAGGGGCAACTTTTCCTTTTTTTGGGGGCGTAAAAAAAAAAATTTTTAATTTCTTTTTATACCCTCATTAAACTTTAAACCCCTCTCTTTTTATATTTTTTTTAGGGCCCTTTTATTCATTTTTAAAAAATTGGATTGCATCTTGTATTTTAAAATTTTAAAATTTTCTGTTCTCTTTACGAAAAACCAAAAATTTTCTTTTGGGGGGGAAAAAAGGGGTGGGGAAAAGGGGGGAAAAATTTTTGTGGGGCTCTCTTTTTTCCCTTTCTTTTTTTGGGTAGGGGTTTTTGTTTTGTTTTATTTTAAATTGTTGGTTTTTAAAAGGGTTTTTTTTTTGTGTTTTTGTTTAGGTGGGTTTTATACACGGAAAATTGGGGGGAAAAAGTGTTGGGGTTTTTGGGTAGGGTTTGTTTTGGGTGGGCCCCTTTTTTAGGGGGGGGGTTTCCGTTTTTTCTTATTTGAGTAGTGGGATAAAATTTTGGGGGTCCCGTGTTTTTTGGGAAGGGGTTCTATTTAAAAAGGGGTTTTTTTTAAAATTTTTATAAAAATTAAGGCCCGAAAAACTGTTTTTTTTTGGTATTTCTTTTCCCTTGTGGCAACTTCTACAGTCTTAAAGGGGTTGCCTCACTATAAGGATTGGCTTTTTAGGTTTATGATCTTGAAAAAACAAAATCCCTTTGCAATATGTGTCCATTAACAGTGTCCTACTTCCGAGTTATCCCCTCTTGTATGGGCTGCATCAGCTCCTCAGGTCACTATAGCTACAGACCTATTCAATCTCTCCTGATAGGCTGCCAGCACTGGTTGCTATAGCTACAGACCTGTCTTCTACTGCAGCTTTGTAGAAGCCAGAAAACACGCCCCTGAATTCAAAGTGAAACCAAGAAAACAGGACTGAGGTGAGATGAATCAATGTAGTGAGACAACCCCTTTAAGTTTCCCATGTATCTATGCATTTATCATAAGCCTGTAAGCGGAGAATAAAACCGAGAGTCAAGACTGAACATACATCTTTATTACTTTTGATTTACAAGAGACATTTAGAAATATTTTTGTATTACAAAAACTTTTATTTTTTTTATTTCTTCTTTTACAAAGCTTTCGCTGAAAGCTTCTTATTTACATAGTAAAAATATCCCTTGAGATGGGATCTAGTACAAAGATCAGGAATTTAATACAAGTCCGAGGGATGATGAGCAGTTTGATAACAAAAAAAACAAGAATACCTGGTGCAGGTGGATATGGTTCTCTCACTCCTTAATAGGTGAAGAGGGAAAAAAAAAAAAAAATAAAAAAATATATGTGCATCCCCTTCTGTTTTACATATTGTACACAGAAACCACTGGCGCATAACTCGCAAAACGCAGCAGTCACCTAAGCTGTAAGAAACAACCGCCCAACAGACCAGAGGCAGTCATGTCGCAGGACCAGAATCTATAAAATTTCAGCTTATTCCTCACGCAGCTAGACTGCGGTATGTGATGTATTAAGGCCTGGTTCACATCTGCATCGTAGGTTCTGTTTGGAGCCTCTGTTGCAAAATTGTCAAAATTTTTTAGGAAAATTTTTTTAAAAAATTATATTGAAATAACACTGCAACAGAAGAAGCGGGTCCAGTTCCACCTCAACTGTCGAGGCTCCGAACAGTCCCTCTAATGCACAAGTGTCCCAGGCCTAGGGACCGAGAACGAATGGGCCCAATACTGCTTCTCAACACCTTCCCCCTCCACTTTGTATACAACACAGATCCTTCAGAACACTCCATATTTGTTAGTGTGGCTACATCCGTTTTAGGAAGCTGGAGTAAAGCCACGAGGTAGAGGTATATATTACACCGGCCACTCCCGAGTCTATGGAGCTGCCAATAAATAGCAGTATATATTATTATCGCGTCTCTCTCTACCATTTAATTTTCATGGTTTTAATTATACATAGATATTTTTATATATATCATTTTTTTTGCTTTAAGGGGTTTTGTCATCTGACAAAATCCCTGTCTGAGGCCAGCTCATAGCTCGCTACGAGCCGCCTGCCCCAAAACGAGTCACGTGAGTTCTGAATATACAAAAAAAAAACAAAAAAAAAAAAACACTCGCTCGACCATATTTGGAACTCCCATAGGAGAGAACTGTGCAAGCGCGGCCATCTCCCCGTTCTCCGAGTAAGCTACGAGCCGGCCTCAGAAGGGGATTTGCTTGATGGGAAAATCCCTGAGGCCAGCTCATAGCTCGCTACAAGCCGGCTGCCCCCAAAAATGAGGAAATGGCCACGCTTGCTTAGGCTTCCCTCACTCACGGGAGTTCTGAATCTACCAGAGCACACGCGCTCGGCCATGATTGGAACTCCCATAGGGAATAACGGAGAGAACGGTGCAAGCGCCGGCGTCTCCCCCGTTCTCAGAGTAAGCTACGAGCCGCCCTCAGAAGGGGATTTCCTTGATGGCAAAATCCCTTTCGCACGAGTCCTAGACTTCCAAAATAAACTTTCCTTAAACGGGAAAATAAATCAAGGCCGTCTTTACAGACCTCAAGTCACTAAACTAGTAATCTTACCATACAAAATGATCTCCGCAATTTTTTTTTTTGCTTACTGAAAGTAAATTTAAAAAAAAAAAAAAAAGCTTTCCCTTATAAACATTGTTTTTAGAGAAAAAAAAAAAAAAAATCGACACAGTCTGGCATAATTTTACTGCCTGGCATAAACAGGAATGTGAAAACGCAATAGGCTATTTCCAATGGGGAAAAAAAACCCCCAAAAAGAAAAAGTCTTAATGACCAGTGAAATGAATTATTTTTGCCAGGTCTTCCTGCTCCCCAGATAGCGCCGAGCCAGCCTCCGTTCCCATCACAACCCACAGGACCAGACCTGTTTTAGCACAGGAATGGGCCGCGAGTACTACAGCGGCCTCCGCGTCGGAGCTTTCAGCCAATTCACATCCCCTTGGAAGAACAACCCCCTCCATAAATCTGTTCCTTCAAGTAGTAATCTACTCTTGCAGAAATGCAGGAGTGGACAAGTGAGGAGAAGCTGAAAACAGTGTGTAAATCTATAGATTTTGTATTCCTGGTGACCAGCAGGCACTTAAACCACAGTAAAAAGTACTTCTCCACTCCCAACAAGAACATGTTGCGGGTCCGACGTCGCTCGAGGAGTTCAATCCGATCTCTGCGGACAATTCTCCAGCAGCATTCTCCGACCTTCCTCGTAATCGTCTTCATCTACGTTAACGAGAAGCTGAATGGTTTCCTGTCCTACAGCTTCCTTCAGAGAGTCCGTGATGAACACGCCCTTCAAAGCTTCCAGCAGGGAGCCGTTCATGTAGTCCGTCCAGAAGGCGTCCAGGTAAGACAGTTCAGAGAACTTAATGTCGCAGATAATGGAGCCCAGGTCTCTGGATTTCAGTACGGTGTTGGACTGGCTGAACAGATCGAACCGCTTCTCCAGCGGATCCTGCTTTACGGACAGCACGTTCTGGTTAAGGATTGTGTCGTGGTGGCAGTACTCTGCTCGCACACGCAATCTGATGCCTGAAAAGTGAAGGTAGGTGGAGGGGGAGGGAGAAGAAAAAAAGAGAAAGGGAGGGGAGAACAAACGGAAACTCTTAAAAAAAACAGAAATTCAGAAAATACTACAAGATCATGCAACTTAAAAGAAAATTATTTTTTTTTACATATACCCTTCAAGATACGAAGGACCAGCACAGCTATGACGGCTCTAAAGCACTAGAGGAGCACATCGGGAATTACCAGTTTGCAGCCAATATTAAAGATTCACAAAAGGTTTTAGATTATAAACCAGACTTGGTCACATTTCGAGAGGGGTCAGGAATGTCTTCGCAACATCCCACTTTATTTTCTAATGGTTATAGCACATGGAGGTATCACATCAAGTCTGAAGGCTTTAAATGGTTGCAACGTCAAATGGCTCGATAAAATCTATGCAGCTTTTACTGGATTTTCTCTCAGTATTTAAGACGAAAAACAAAAAACAGGAATGGGAATTTACGACCAAAACTCATAACACTTCAATAGAGGTTACATACGCTTGTACAGTGATTTTTTTCCGCTTTATTTTTTCTGTTCTTGTTGGAAGTCAGTCAACCTGTAGAAGCATTTAATCGAGAGTGCAAAGTAGAACACTTTTTGTTGTTTGTACATCAAAAAAAAAAAAAAGATAACCCAAAAAAAAAGAAGTATAAGGGCATATAAAGGGGAGATGGGCACCAGAGAAAACAGAAAGCACAGGGCGAACAGAACAGGCAATGCTTGGGTGTAGACACAGGGGACACTACATGTTAATGTCCGGCTAAGACTGCACATCATCAGAAGCGCTACTCTGCTAGATAGATTGCTGCACAGTGAGATTTTGAGGAATGCAATACTGCAGAGCAGAGGTGACCGGGGTAGGACACAGCACTTAATGAAAACAAAGATTTTTATTTTATTTTTTTCTTTGCAGGTTGGAGAGTTGGAATGTGTGCATAACACGTCACAGGACCATTGGAAAGCTTTCAAAAAATCAGGACATAAACCAGCACTGGTCAATTCACAGCAGTCACAGTCATGTCCTTTATACTGCAATTCCACACATTAGCCCACATTCACAACTGCTGTCTAAACAGTAGAAATAGTAAACTTTGGCAACCCAAAAATGCGCCAGATTAATAAATTTAGCACACTTGTAGCCCATTAGTAGGTGTATTTTCTACGCTGGAATTTTGGCACATTTCTGGCACAGTATGTTGCACTGTAGAGGAGATGTAAAAAGTTTCTTAAAGAAGTGTTTTCTCACCATGCTGTTTCACAGAGCCTGCTCTTTACAGCCAGGTTTAGGCTCCCACTTCCCGGTCAGGCTGTGGGGGAGGAGGGGGGGGTGGGGCAGGTCTAAGGCTCCAGGCTCCCACAATCGGGTCAGGCTGCGGGCGGGTCTACGGCTCCCACTCTCGGGTCAGGCTGCGGGCGAGTCTACGGCTCCCACTCTCGGGTCAGGCTGTGGGCGGGTCTACCGCTTCAGGCTCCCACTCCCTGGTCAGGCTGGGGGCAGGTCTACAGCTTCAGGCTCCCACTCCCGGGTAAGGCTGTGGGGAAGGAGGGGGGGCAGGTCTACGGCTCCAGGCTCCCACTCTCGGGTCAGGCTGCGGGCGGGTCTACGGCTCCAGGATCCCACTCTCGGGTCAGGCTGCGGGCGGGTCTACGGCTCCAGGCTCCCACTCTCGGGTCAGGCTGCGGGCGGGCTAACGGCTTCAGGCTCCCACTTCCCTGGTCAGCTGTTGGGCAGGTCCTACAGCCTTCAGGCTCCCACTCCCCTGGTAAGGCTGTGGGGCAGGTCTTACAGCTTCAGGCCCGCCCACAGCCTGACCAGGGAGTGGGCAGGTCTACAGCAGTGACTGACATTTCAGCTCTGCTATTCCTAGCTGATCCTGTTAGAGGGACATTGGTGATGGAGGGGTTTTAAAAGTAGGGCACAAAGGCTTCAGAGCTCTAAAGTTAGTTTAGCAGTAAGAAACAAACCAGCAGGGAGTGATGTCACCATACTGGCCAAGGTTGCTAGAGCAGAGAGACAGATGGTAACCTAGAGAAGCTTGTGTACACAAGTAGAAGAACTGCTTTAACGTTAAAGGAAAGCAAAATCAGAACAGCAATGCATTTGGTAACCCTTATTTACCTTCATACTGAAATCTAATGTGGTAAGAAAACCCCGTTAAGCCCATAACAAATCTTTAACACACTGTGCCAAAAAGGACCCACTTATAGGTGCATTTTGCAACACTTTTCAGGCACTACTACAATAGCAAATGTGGGCCTTTGTGTCTACTATCTGAAATATCCAAATGGTTTATTTGGGTTTCTAATCCAGCAAATTAGTATTATACCTGATCTTATAGCCGCCTTGTGAATAAATATTCACAGAGTTGTTCACATACATTCAACAGTGCAGTGTACAGCATTTTTCAACATTACTATCACCAATAATGACCTTTAGACAGTGGAGGCAAGCCATGTGTGTACTAAATAGATTTTATTCTTTTTTTTTTTTGCTTGCACAGATCAGAGATGCCGCCACCAACAAATATTTTTCAGGATCATTTCGGATACACAGTACTATTAACCCCTTCATATTTTCTGGATACAATGAATTCATTATTGGTAATAAGTTAACCAAAAGGAATGGATGTCACAAACGCACAATGCTTATCGGGTGACGCATTGAAAAGGCTTGTCCGTCTATCATGACCAAATCCAATTTCTTTTTCAGATACATGAAACAAACATGAAGTATAGATGGAAGAGCAGCTCTGCTTGTTTCAGATGTAACATGCATTCGTCTTTATTCATTTACCATATGCATCGAAAAGCAAATAGCTAAAAGTGTTGCAAAGTAGAAACTATACACATTGTGCGATGTCATTTTATAATAAAAAAAAACAACATTTGACTCCCAACAAATTTTTTTTTTTTTTTTTTTTACTGCCGCGGAATATTTAAAATGGTGACATCCAAAATTTTGGTTTTTGGCCAAGACATAAGATGCCGTACTGCTGTGAATGAATCGCTGTACTTTGAGCCCAGCCAGCGCTCACTGGACTGTTCGGCCAAGTAAGCATACAGCTATCAACCAGGATGTTTTTCACTGTGCGTGGAAAGACCCAACCGTTTCAAAATAGGTCATAGACGATATACACATTAAATTTTGTGCTCAGGTTTAAAAGCTTCCTTAATAAATGGTTAGCAGTTCAAAAACATCCATTTCAATCCATCTGTAGTCATCTCCAAATTGACTAGAAAAACTGCATAATTTGCAGTGAACTAAAGATCGATTAAAACAGATTTAAAGAGTGAGCCAATGGACATCAATCTACTAAATATTAAAAAGGATTGTCCTTTAAAATGAAATATATACATATGTTTATTTATTTTTCATTTTTAAAGGACAATCCTTTTTAATGTGTAGTAAATTGAGATATAAGATAATTATATATATATATATATATATATATATCTATTTAATATATATATATATATATATATATATATGTATATGGTGTGTGTGTGTGTGTGACTAGGAGGACCAAAACAATAAAAATATAAAAGTTAAAATAAAACACTTACCTAGCTGTCCCCTGCTACTGCGGCGATCTACCCCTCTTCACCTCCAGGTTCTTGTCCAAACACACAGGAGAGGCTCACACTCCACTCACAATGGAGCGCAAGCCTCTTCAGCTTGACGAGAACCAGGACATCAAGAGCCGAGGATAGCCGGAAGCTTCGGAGTGGCAGAGGCAGTTAAAAGCTAGGTAAGTACTAGGCCCACAGTTCGGATATTTTTATTTTATTTTTTTTAATGGACAACCAATTTCAGGCTTTGATCACACGGCGTTTATGGACACGCATCTTGTCTCTTAATAGGTTCATATACCACAACAAAATCTTCATCATAAACACCCTAATAAGTGTTGCATTGTCAGCAAGGGAAACCAGCTTTGGTCGTTTCTTGGCTTGTATAATGCTCATTTTATGCAGGTAAATTTTTCACGAAAATTCAGGAGCTTGGCAAAGTACACATCAAATTTGTGAGGATTTTGTACCCTACAATGTTTGGTGTGTCAACTCAGCAAATAATATGTCATTTTTGCTCCAATATCCCCTAAAATACAAAGTGTATTTTTTACACTAGATTAAAAAACCCAAGAGGAGTTATTAGGGATGGGAGGGGGGGGGCGCCAGCAATGATGGTGCTTCCTCAGGACCAAACACGAGTATCAAATTAGTAGAGATACAATGCTTGTAGCCCTGCTGATCAGCTATTTGAGGGGCGCTCCTCTCTTTATGAGCTTTTACTACTCTCTGTAGTGGCTGTGCTAGGTATAGCAGCTGAGCCCCATCCAAAGTACTACGGCAAACAAAAGCTGCTGCAGCTCTCGTTCAAGCCTCACGGCCCCTTCAAACAGCTGATGAATGTAAAAGCCAGCACAATTTAAATATCTGGATAACTCCTTTAAGACAAAAGCAGATAAACAGAGATTAAGGCTTAGTTCAAACGGCGGATTAGACTGCGGGTTTAAGAGTAGTTGCCGCAGCCAAAAACTCCAGGGTCCATAGACTTTCATTACCAGCGGCGCGTGTACGCCGCTAGTAATTCACATGTCGCTCATCTCCCCCCGTGGCGGATTTGCCGAGCAGGGAGAGGAGACTTAATCCATAGTTCTCTATGAGAACTGTGGATTACCGTAATGACTGGGACGTATTCCAGCTGTAATTCGCACACTACGGCGCGTAATTACGGACTAAAATACGTCCCATTTTAAGCCGTGTGAATATAGCCTAAGGGTTGTACTGGACAGAAACCATGTACCCATCAGCACTTCACCATTATGCACTGAAAGCAGAAAGATATAATGATGGATCAGTCAACAGCACATTGTGCCGTTTCCATGTATTGTTTACTTCTGAAGACTACCAGCTATAAAATCAAAAGACGACAGCCAATTTAGCTTGTAGAGGTTAGCCTTAAAGGGGTCGTCCTTGACTTCGGTACGGGCTGCCAACTGGGACGGAATGGGAGCGCCACTGAGGGGAGTATACTTTTTCCCATTTTTAATCATACCCCAGCAGACCAACAAGCTTCTGTAAGTTCCGGACAACCCCCTTAAGGTCTAATGATTGGAACCAAGGAGAGTTAAAAGTGAAATATCACTTTTTTCTACCCCAGCGCCCATGCTCCTCTGGCTATTCACACTATAGGTAGGAAGTGGCAATCAGCGCCAGGCGGGTGTGAGCACAGCTTTAACAGGACTAGTGCACTTGTTTCAGTGCCATAGAGAATAAATGTGGAATTTATGGCATCTGTAGCATGAAAAGTAGTAAGTCTTGCTTTGTACAATCAGGATCTGCTGTCCTCCTACAGGGCAGTATAAACCCAATGACAAATTCTCCTTACCGGCATCTCCTTTTAACATCCCCCAAATATATATATATATATATATTTTATTTAATTTTTTTTGAATAGTCACCAGAACAAGTCTTATTTTAAGCACCTACAGAGAGCAGTCAGACCATATTTTTGCAGAACCATATTGCATATGAATTTCCATTTTACTTTTGTTAAACAACGCTGAAGGAAAAAAAAAATAAAAATAAAAAATTAATCTTTATTATACATCACAATTAAAAAGAAAACCCACACCAGTCAAGTTTAGGACTCCTGAACAGTGACTGAATG
This sequence comes from Phyllomedusa bahiana, assembly GCA_025379985.1. NCBI lineage: Eukaryota > Metazoa > Chordata > Amphibia > Anura > Hylidae > Phyllomedusa > Phyllomedusa bahiana. The sequence goes on from JAODAL010032471.1 coordinate 18,780, forward strand.
TCCATGAAGAGACAGTTAACGTATCGGAGGAGTGGAGCAGCTTGTATAATACAGCGCAGACGGAAGCAGAAACAACACAAGCTTGTATTTTTGCTCCCATGTTTACCATTGAGTTGTAGAGCCAGGCTGTCAGAGCAGCTTTTTAAGGGTTTTTTCCATTGGTGGTCTTAACTGTGAACCGAGAGAGACAGGTTGAGCTTTTGACAAATACATAGAACATTTCTTTTCTAAGTAGCAAAATATTCACTTTCATGACAAAAAAAAAAAAAAGGAAAAAAAAAAAGTGCCTTTGTTTACGTCTATTCACACAATATATATCTTACCTATGTTAAAGGAACTACAAAAATACCTGACTAAACTGAAAAAAATACTGTTGTAGCCGCAGATAGCAGAAGATAAAAAGGCTTGTACAAATCAGAACATTCTCAAGGATGCAGGAACCCCTCAGTATCAATTTACTAAAGGGTTCTCAAAACGTTAAATTTTGGGGGGGAAATCTTCGTTTACACATGTACATATTTTACGTGGAGAAAATGTATTTATTTTATTATACTTTCATGCCGTATTGAATGCTGCAGAAAAACCACAAGAAATGTGCAAGGACTATGCCGTGTGGGGTCATCCTTGTAATTAAAGGCGGAACAGCCTCAAAAACAGGTGGTTTGCAGCAGATTCTTTGAATGCGACTGATCAAAGGGGTTGTCTCACAATAAACAATGAATGATAGGATTTGCCACCAATGTCAGGCAGGTGGCGGCCCCAAAAGTGGCACTAGCAACTATCTCAAGAACGGGCCCCAAAACCTCTGTTTCTAAAGTGAGAGCCACGACCACACCTGCCTTTAAAAAAACAGACATTTCGGGAGCTCATTCTCAACTCCGTAGCCTGGCGATAGGTCATTATTGTCTATGGTGAGATAACCCCTTTAAAGGCTACGTTCAAAAATAACATTTTTAGATGCAGTTTTTGAAGCCCAAGCAAGGAGTGGATCAGATCTGGAGGATGCAATAAAAGGGGTGTTGCCACAAGCAAAGTGCACTGCACGAGCCGACCATGCAAGAAAGCACACAGGGCCACGCTTGCAGCCGTCCTCCTCATTCACTTCTATGGGAGTTCCGGAATATAGCCGAGCGCGCACACTGGGCTATATTCGGGAGCTCCCATAAAAGTGAATGCGGAAGACTGCCGTAAGCCCTCCTCATTCTCATGCACGCTCAGTTTGCAGCTAGCTGAGAGCAGACCTGTGCAGTGGACTTTGCTTCATGGAAATGCCCCTTTAAGGAAAGAAACATCTCCTTGTTGCGAATCCAGTCTTGGTTTTGGCTTCAAAAACTCAATCCAAAAAGCTATACGTTTGAATGCAGCCGGCAGTGTAACAGCAGCCAGCCCATAGACCCCAGTAAAATAAACGTAGTCTTATTTGGACCATGACTGCTCTATTTCTCAAATGTTCGCACTCTGTGTGAGGCACAAAACCAGGGTCTACCATTTTGCATCTCGTTCAAAAAGCGTATACTGCCAGCAGGTAACTGAGCAAAAGTAGTCAAAATAACACTACATTTGTCCCACTGATGTCTCTGGGCCGACCACAGCTACATCATGGTAGGTTTTATAATAACTCCGACTTCGTGAATAATGAGATGTCGAAAACATATTTAGTTGCAGAAATGTCTGCAACAAATCTGCCTTTTGATAAATCACCCTTGAAGAGCAACCCCAGTCACAAGTGACATTTACATAATAGCACAATCAGCTACTATATTATGTATCCTGATAACTTTCAGATCCATCCGAACACTGGTCAGAAAAAAAGTAGTTAAAATCCCATTTAAAAGGGTTGTCCTACTAACAACATTTTAGCCAAAAGATAGGGGATACATATCACACAATCATCCTCCATGTGAATGAAGGGACATTGTATACATGCGCAGCCTTTCTATCCACTAACAGAAGGAGATAGTTGAATAGAGCACTTAGCTATTATCTCGGTCTCAGACAGTAAATTGAGCATTGGGGCACGTGTCGCTGCTAATCCACTCACAAAGCGGATTCGGGGGCACTGTTCTCATGAAGAGTGGCCGACCCCCACCGATCAAGTGGTTAGGTGATGTTCTTACCCTGAAAGGGGTTATCCAACCAATAAAAGAGTCTGTGACAGAACTTCATAAATAAAGGCAACTACCGGGTTTCCAAAAACATCCATGGTACTAAGTTGGCACTAAAGAGCCACTAAAAGTCTAATGGACGACAAGAAGTCTCAAAATCACACAAAGCAGAGTTTTCCCTAGAGGGATCCTGACAGGCTGTCAAACTGCAGACTGGCAAAGAGCGATAATTACAAAATGGGTACACATCCATCTTGTACATGGGGTGACTTTTCCCCCCCACCATATAGATGTTGCTAGGTATCGAAGTTTAGAGTGAACCTGTCCGGTGCGTGCTACACTATATGAGAGCAGAATGTAATAGAATTGGAACGGTTGAGAGTTCTAGGATAGAGGAGAGGAGCTGAGCTGTGTGATATATGAGGTTATATGATAGAGGTGAGGAGCTGAGCTCAGTGATATATAGGGTTATATGATAGAGGGACAGAAGCTGAGCTCTGATATGTAGGGGTATATGATAGGAAAGGAGCTCTGTGATATATAGGGTCATATGATCAAGGAGAGGATCTGAGCTCTGTGATATAGGGTTATATGATTTGAAGAAGGATGAAGTAAAAAGCAGAGAAAATACTACAATGCAAAGTACTGCTGACCACGCCCACATACGACTGACCGTTTGCTCTGTACATAAAATAGTACCAGGAAACCTGTTAATTTACGGTTTGTGGCTGGGATAAGCAGGACTTCCACCATATCTCAAGGGGTCCTTTCAGGATCTACTCTAACTTTTCCTTAGAAATCCTGCTACAAATCATATAAACCTATATATCACACAACTCTGCTTCTCTTTATTACATCTTGCTCCTGGAACAGGTAGCATAAATCACTTTAACTGTGGTTAAATCACTTTATAGATGCCCTTTATAGAGTAGTAAAATTAACTTTACTATTCTCCTGGGACCCATGTTATACTGCACCTCACCTTCATAACATAGTGTAAATTGTTCATTTCTGACTGAAGTTGCTCTTTAGTTGGCCCAAATCTATACATTTCACCTGGACTAAACTGAAAGGGGCTATAGTTGGCAGAACGTATAGAAATAGAGACCACTACTGTTCAAGGCCTGTGTCTAGCATAGCAGCTTGGCTCCAATGCAACACACAGACCATGGAAGGGCCATTTTTTTCTATTGTTGTAAAAGCTCATGAATACCAAGCTTAAAGATCATGATTTACACCTTACATCCAATGATGAAATACAATAGGACCTTTTATCTCTGGTATCTGCAGCACGTGGACAACAGTCTAAGCAAGAAAGCCATTCTGTGAGGACTAAACTCAGGGAAATCATGAAATGGTTTAACAATTCAAGAGATATGAAACTGGAGCTGGAGTGCAGACTAATCAGAAGCTAAACTATCACTCCAGCTAAAAATACGACCATATCTAACATTGCAGCATGTGAGTCCTGAATCTGCATGCAGAGAGGAAGAGGACAGAGACTGATGGTCATGTGGTACTTGGTCTCTAAGGAATGCTAACGGCCTCGACTGTCTCTCACTTGTAGAAGGCATACATTTACCTTTTTATGGTACGCTTGTATTTTTGAAGGGTAGAGCTCATGATCATTTCTTTAACAGAGAGATTTTCTCTCTTAAGCATCAACCTTTTCTCAGTAAACCTGGAAGTTAAATTTTAGAGAAAGTCGACTGAAGAGAAGAGCAACATATTACCATGACATTTACATGATACATCTAGGAGCACTAGTTCATGTCAAGGGACAGCAACAATCTACAATGGTTACGCAACGTGGAACACTGTGCACTTGCAAACAGCACCTGACAAAAGGGCTATCCATAGAAAAAAAAAAACCAAATCATTTACTTGTCTAAAAAAGGGGCATAAAAAGCAGAGAACATAGAAGTGTTGTATATACAGGCAGTCCTCGTCTTACATCTGTCCCCTAGTTACAAACGGAGACTTATGGGGCATGCTGGCACTTGTAGTTCCATAGCAGATAGTAGCTGCAGAACGACAAGTTCCAGTATGCCACAGCAGCACGAGGTGAAATCTTCTTAACAAGGGCACAGACAGCAAAACAAATGTAAAACCCTTCTCTGCACACTCCAAAACGGAACGAAAAAAAAAACAAAAACTTTTGTTCTGGAGTTGCATTTAATAAATATACCTGTTCTAACTTACATACAAATTCAACTTAAGAACAATCCTACAGTCCCTATTCTGTTTGTAACCCGGGGACTGCCTGTATACCATGCAACAATTTATTATCTGTACAAAAAGTACATCTCAAAACACATGGACCGGTTTTAAAATGTTATTAACTTTTTAGATTGCAGTTTGCGCTCTGCTAAGCATCTGTTTTTTTAGTAACCAACAGCGACATCTTTAAAGGGAACCTATCAGGTAGTTTTTGATACCCCATTTTAGGGCAGGATGTGATCCAGGGAGAGAAGCTGAGCTCTGTGAAATATAGGTTTATAGGATTTGGAGCAAGATTTGAGTAAAAATGCAGAGTCAATCCTAATAGTACTACTTAAAAGATAGTGAAAGTCCAGATGACCCCGCCCACAGTGACTGACAGCTTTTTCTGTATTAGTGTGTGTACAGAACAAACTGTTAATCATTGTATGTGGGCAGAGTAAGCAGGACTTCCACTTTTTTTCTTTTAGGAATTCTGTCTGGATTCAGCCTGCTTTTTACTCAGAAACCTTGCTCCAAATCAGATCTCTATATACTCCAGAGCTTGGCTTCTCTAACCTTATCATATCCTGCTCTCCGATATGGCAGCATAAATCACCCGACAGCTTTGCTTTAAAAGGCTGAGGTCTAGAGCGTGATTTAGTTGACTTTGGAGCAATACTTGAGCACATTAGTGTTCCATAAATGTAACAGCCCTATATAGGTGCCATGAAAGTAAACCATTTCTGGCAATGGTCAAACACACTGGGGCAGATTTATCAAGTGTCGAACTCTTAGACAACGTAAAGTTAGACTAGGCAGTCTTACAATGCGCCACATTTATCATAGTGTTGATAAATCTGTTGCAGGCTAGAACTGTCTAGTCTAAGTTTGTACCACCTATAAGTTGGCTTATTTTTACGCCAGAACCTGCACAGAAGCGCCTGAAACTGTCTAAAACACATCGTAAATGTGGTGAAAAGCTTCTAAGACATTTTTGGCGTAAATTGAGCCAGAATTCTGGCGCAACTGCCTTGATAAATCTGCCCCACTGATACAATCAAACCAAATTGAGGGAAGGTTTCCCACGTGTAGTCTTCAAGATATTTTGACATCTACAACGTCAACTGTGAACTTTTACTTCTACACCAAAAAATATTTTGCAAGTGCTGAACCAGTGAACAAAATACGCAGTATAATTCATCCAATTAGGTATTTGTCTCTTTGACTGGACTAATATGAGAGAAAAAAAACCTACAAAAAAGTGCTCTTTGCTAAAGAGCTATGCAATATGCAACGAGTCTCTTTAGCACTGAGCAAAAAAAAATAAAAATTAAATATTCTTTGAATGACAGAAAGGACCATCAGGAACTGAGAAGGTCCATCTGCAAGTAAAAATCAGTTAAAACTAAGATTAAAAAAAAAAAAAACACAACACTTAAGAGTAGAAAGGTATTACTGTTTCATCCCGGTAGCACAGGTTTGAAGGTTTTTTTGTCTTTACTAGCTTTATTAGCAAATCTCTTCGTGAGCACTGTTGTCCTGCAACTGTCAAAATGTGAGAAACGTTGGAGCACAGAAAAATCACATGACACACATTGAATCGACACCTTGTTCTGGGGAACACACTGAAGGGGCGGCAGCTAACAAGAGGTGCATGCTGGAACCATGGATTGTAAGGCTACTTAAACGGGTCATAGGTTTGTTTTTGTTATTTCCCCTCAGTTCGGTATTTTAGGCCACACCGTTCACCGCAGCAGGTTATGGATAACAGAGGTGCGTATGCAAAATAGTGACTAGCGTTAAAAGCACTTGAGCTCTGTAAATCTATGAAGGCTGGCAGTTCCTGGGGTTCACATCATGTGGGTTAACATGTTTGAAGGCCAAGTATTCTGGATTCAAGATGCCAACTGCTATATAATGGGACCATAAAAGGAGTAGTCGAGGGCACTTATTTTAAGAAATTAAAGGGGTTGTTTAGCAAGAGAAAATGCATTTAAAATGGAGTTCAGAAATAAAGAAAAAAAAGTTACACCTGCCCCCCTCTCATCACTTTGGAGTTCCCAGGAACTCGCTCATCTTTAGGGTATGTTCACACGATGCACTGCGGAGCGTACAGTATGCACTGATCTGCGTGTACTCCCAAGGCACAGGGGGGGTGGCAACACGCTGGCCCCATACACATGCATTACTCGCGGTGCAAAATCGCCACAAGCAATTGACATGCCACTTATCTCCCGAGCGTACAATACAATCGTATTGTACGAGCGGGCATAGGAGGCGTAATCCATAGTTCTCTATGAGAGCTATGGATTACCGTATTTATGGGGCGCATTTCCCCAAGTATTAAGCACAGTACGCTGTGAAATGCGCCCCAAAATAAGCCGTGTGAACATACCCTTATTTTCAGGTACTTATCGCGACACATGAGAGGCTCTTGCTCCAATGCAGTACCCAGAAGTAAAGAGGAATGGGTCCCAAGGAGTGTCAGTGCAGTAGCAGCAGGGGAAGAAGTAGGCAAGTGTAGAATTTTTTTCCTCCACTCTCTCTTAAATGAATTTTCTCCTGCTGGACAACCCATTCAACTTTATGCACAAGTATATTCATAGAAATATTATTAACTACTTGTGATACAGGAGTCAACCCCCAGTAAAATGAGTTTTCAGGAACATTTTAAATCTTATACGTGTTCAAAGGATTTTGAAACCATCTTGTGCACAAGGCAAAGTTCCCCTTTTCTCTTAATAAACTGGAGGCAGAAAACCCAATAACCGCCAGTGCCTGGCATAGGTGGGTTCCTTTTTCTTTAATCAGCTTCATAAAGAAAAAGCAGCAAAATATAAGCTAACAAGGAGCGAGAGGTTATAAAGCAGTAGGTGAAAGGCACAGGACAGTAGATACCCAATCCCAACTGGGAAGAGATTACACGGTGAGAAGCCATCCAGTCCGTGTAATGGTAAATTAGCAAATACTGGGATGCATGATGTAGTCTCGACATAACTTAGGCAGCACCACAAAACGTCACTGCTTTGGAAACATGCAGAGTCAGTTAAGAGTTCTAGTCATGTAATCTAAGTGCTGTTAGGTAGAGGTGAATATTATCTACCGAAGGAACTAGTATTATTGCAGTTAGAAAAAGTTAGTGGACAGACACCAGGACACATCACTAAACCTTTTTAGAGAAGCTGACTGTCTGAACCACTGAGATAAAAGATTACCAGAATCATAAGCGTGTCTTGCACGGCTGTGACACCTTGAAGAACTATGAGAATGTGTTCCTACTGAAGCCGTGGTACTTCAGTAAATAAAGTAAAATTTCAGAAGAGTTCCTTGGAAAACTAATAGTGACAGAGGGGTTTATGTGGTCACTTACCGCATGTTACTTTACTCTGGGTTGTCTCAGCTGGTGGGGTAGCACTGCTCACTTTGCTCTTTTTAGGTTTTGTGCAGCGGCCCCTGTTTAGTTGCCCCACTCTTTTTCTCTTCTTGGCATTAGAGCCTGCAAAACAGAACCAATAGAAACAACTTTACCAGACTAAAACAGCAACATGTCCCTATTGGATCAATTACAACCAGAAGAATCCTAAACGAATTGTGATTTTCCTACAGTAAAGAAGCATATATTTCTCTCACATAGTCAATCGTTTTTCCAGGATTTTACATTATTGCCTTATCAGCGTCTACACCAACACTGACGGAGCAACTTTTTTTTTGCTGCTGATAATGTAACTCCATTAGCTCACATAAGTCAAGATGTAGAACCAGTGCACACAAGTAGACGCACTGTATTAGATTCTGCAGACCCTGGATCTCCATACCACAATCCATCACACATTGATTGCCCAGCTTAACCCCTTAATGACTGCCCACTGTCTTGACGTCGGCTGCTGCAGGTCGTTCGTCTACAGTAAACGTCTTTTGGTGTCGCTGCAAATATTGGAGTTTGCGGCACCCGGTGCTGCAGCTGATCCCAGCCCAGCTGTGGCGCTGGGCGCCGCAAACTTCGATTTCTGCAGCTACGCCAAGAGACGTCGCTGTCGATGAACGACCTGCACCAGCCGACGTCAAAAGACAGTGGGCAGTCATTAAGGGGTTAAAAAAGGTAAGTCATCAATGTAAGCTTTTTAGCAGAACTTGAAAACTAAACAGGAGTTTAAAGATGAACCCTCTATAGCATTTGCCAAGTTTCCTAAACAAAACCATAGTCAAAGAGATTTTATAAATTCACCCAGCCCATAGTAACATCTAACCCAGTATTACCAGTTTCCCAGCTTTCTTCACTGGTCTGTGATGATGTTGAATTGAGACATCCATCCATCTGTTTGCCAGAGTCAACAACTGAAGGGCCATACGTGTATCTCTCTGGGGACACTGTAAAACACAAGAAAGAAAGAAAGGCTTAATGAGAATGTGAAGCACTGGTATGATGCCAACATACTTAACAACGCTGTTGTATCTAACAAAATACACAACACCTTTAATATCAGTGAGATGTTCATTGAGGGTAAGTTCACATGGCGTGTTTGCTCCGTGTGAACATACGCTTTTGGATGCATGCAAACACGCATCTAACAATGAGCAGTGTGTTTTACATTGTCCGCAATGTAAAATCACGTATCAGCGTTCACATGAGTGATCGCCGTTGCGCGTTTACCTTGTGTCTTTCGGGTCCGTTCCAAGAATTGACATGTCATTTCTTGGTCCAAAAGACACAGCAGGAACCCTATAAAAGTATAGGGTGCGATCCTGCTGCATCCAACACACAGCTGCATGTTGAATCCGATCGACATGGCCCCGAAATCGTATCCAAGAAAGCCATGTGAATATACCCTTACACATATTTGACACGTCTAAACTTTCCTGTCAACCTGGAAATGCATAAAAGAAAATCTTGCAGACAAAAAGAGGACTAGTTTCTATCCACCTCATTTCACCGGAGGACCGACGAAGAGGAGATTTTGTTTTGCCTGTCCTCTAATTGTACACGGCACAATGGAAGGCATGCATCTCTATATCTATATCTCTATATATAAAAACTTCCAAACTACAGATTTTAATTACTGGCAGTACTTTCTAAGGCAGATAAAACAACTAATGCGTCCTAAAACACTTTTGTTCTTTTAATATAAATTAGATCTTAAATCCTGAATATTGATTGCATTACAATGCATTTGTAAGAATGAACAAACTTGAGGAAGACAGTCTATAACAAAATGCTAACACCAAATATGCTGCTATATATTCTGTAGTATTCTGGCCTTGTGGAATTCGAGATTATGCAGTTCAGTGCAGGTGTCCGGTCATGAGAATTATTGCACGTCAGATTAAGACCAATTTTATACCAACATATTATGTTAACATTTTTGCATCTATAATATGCCCGAGTGTTTCAGGCCAGTTAACTAGTAACCAGGCCAAGACACTTGCCCAAAATAAATGCAAAAGTTCACTGCACCAGACTTGTATAAAACTGCTGCAGGGCTGGGGGAAAAAAACAGAACAAAAAAACTCTAAAAGGTGGTGTACGAAATTAAGGCTGGGTCAACATGCACTAGACACAGTGGTCTAGAAGATGTAATTTTCAGTTAATAGTATCTGGAGCTATAAAAACCCTCAAACTAACATCACAAGCACGGTCTGGTCTTTAAGGGGTATTACCTGTACGAGGTCTTTTTAACGTGACATATGGAAGGAGGTCATGTCGTGTCAAAATTCGCAGTAGTTGAAGAAGGTGCCTGAAGTTGGTTTCGTCACATTTTCCCCTTCGCTCCAGTTCAAGAAGTAGCTCAGTACCATTTTTCGGCCGTCGCAGATCAGGAGTATCCAAATTATCATTGTTAGATACACTGGAGCTCCGGTTCCACCTCTGCCATGCAGCAAGCAAAGCACTGCCGGGAACTTCCCCAGCTTCTTCTACAGTCCAGATATTCGGGTTGAGCGGGTGAGTAAATGGGTAAGATTCACTCAGTAGGAATGACAAGGCTTCAATATCAGTGCCTGTTAACTGGGATCCAATGACGTCGAACATTCGGTGCAGAGAGAGCATGCCATAGTATTCCAGGCATTCCTCCTCCTCCCAAGACTGAGTGAATACTGGCCTTCTCACTGCAGCCATTGCGATGAGGAACGTCGGGCAGTCCACCAAACGCAGCTGACAACCGAGCACAACGCAAACACTGCTAACAGGGTCTGGTGCACAAAAATTCTGAAAGAGACATAAACCCAAATAGAAATTAATAAAACGAGAAGTAATGCTTAAACGGAAGAGGAAGGAAATGACATTAACCAGATTAAAGCTTTTCGGTGGAATTAGTGCACATACTGAATGAACACTGAAATTATTGTAAAATTACAGTAGTGAATGCAAGCAACTAAAAGGCCATGTTCACACGGTTTAAAACGGGACGTATTTCAGTCCGTAATTACGCAAATTACGGGCTGAATACGTCCTAGTAACTACGGTAATCCACAGTTCTCAGAGAACTATGGATTACGTCTCCTCTCCCTGCTCGGCGAATACGCCGAGGGGGGGGGGGATAATTGACATGTGAATTACCAGCTGGTAATGAACGTCTATGGGCCGGCGAGGTGCCGGCCCCCCGCACCCGCGGCTTAATTGCGGGGCATAATTACGTCCCGCAATTAAGCCGTGTGAACCTAGCCAAAGAGTTGTGCCAAAGATTTCGAATCACTGGGGGTCTATCCAATCACTACAGAGTTTGGACCAGCTCCTACAGAAAGTGAGCACATTAACATACCATGCACTTAAAGAGAACCTGTCCCATAGTTTATGCCCCCCTTGCTGAGGACAGAACAAGCTAGTGACAGACCTGCCGTTTCCAGCGCTGTGTCCCTTATTCTGTAAGGATGACGTTGTAATTTGGGGTAAATTTAGTGCCAAATTCGGCAAAAGTTTTTTTAGTCCAGAAAAGTTAGTCAGGATTTTTGCAAACCTACACGCGCCACCTTGAATGGCTATGGGGCCCCGCCGTATCCTCCCAAACCTGTGATAAACACATATTAACCATTTTTGAATTTTAAGGCTGTTACAAAACATTGAAAGAAACTGCCAGATAGGCGCGACTAGCATTTGGTGGGTGGAGCCAATACCTGCTCAAGAATAAGATTTGAGGGGTAAATGCTCTAAAACTACAGCATCTTAATGGATAAGGGACACAGCGCTGGGAACAGCAGGTCTGACACTAGCCTGTGCTGTCCTCAGCAAGGGGGGGCATAAACTATGTGACAGGTTCCTTTTAAAGAGAACCTATCAGCTACTTTATTCTGCCCAAACGGCGGGCAGCATGAAATAGCTGCAGATTACCTGATCCTAACCATGTTGGGTTTTACATCCAAAACTCTGTGGCGTTCGTAGGTAAAACACCCAGTGAAGTTGCACTGGGTACGGGGAGAAAGGCTGTGCCTGGGAGAGAGGAGTCTGATGTGAGGCTTCTCCCCGCCCATTCAGCTTAACCGACAGCTCTCCCCAATGTTTGTCTATAGGCAGAGAGCTGTCAGTTTAGCTGAGGGGGCAGGGAGAAGCCTCACATCGGACTCCTCTCCCCGGGCACAGCACTTCTCCCCGTACCTAGTGCAACTTCACTGGTGTTTTACCTACGAACGCCGCAACGTTTCAGGGTAAAACCCACATGGTTAGGATCGGGTCACCTGTAGCCATTTCATGCTGCCCGTCGTTCGGCAGCATAAAGTAGCTAACAGGTTCCCTTTAACCCATGCTGTAGAGGGGGTGGGGTTCTCTCCTATTTTAAAGGAGATGCATTTGATTTATTTATTTTTAGGATGCCAAATGATTTTGCAATTAGCGCAGATAAGATCATCTTGTAGTCAAAATTCATCATATCAGAGCGTTTACGAAAATACAATACATATTCCATAACAGACTAAAGGAAGACCTGCTAGCAGTCGTCAGCGAACCTTCCAGGGGGGATTTCTGCTCTCTCACCAGGGCGGTATATGGTAATTTACTTCTAAGGCAACAGAAAGCTGCAGAGATTTACTAGCACAGCACTGTGAATGGAATGCCTAATGATCAATAAACCAGGAGTAATCCCATCCATAAGCCACTCATTAATCACTTCTGACTTCATTACACCACAAGCGAATCATATATATTCGCCATCCTGACAAAAGTGTCTTAATAAGGAGACAGAAAACGTAGTTCATTTCTGTCAATCTATAAATATACAACAGGTGTTAATTCAACACTGCTCTGAGCAATGACGTCTATACAACTCTTAATATTAATCCAATACCCTAGTGTGTCTTACGCGCACAGATAAAGCAGGCACTGTTTCACCCACAGGTCCTCTTGTAAAAAGATGCTTCTAGCCTATTTACAGTCTCACAACCTGCTCTGCACAAAAAGCTCTCCCAATTTCATCGGTAAATATCAATCAGGCCTGCCCAGAGACACTAAAGAGGACGGTGGAGATAGATTAGGCTATGTTCACATGCTGCAGTACTGCTTCATTTTTGCCAATGCTGTAAATAGAACAGATATTAAATGGGAGTGAATCTGAATGCGATTTTATACCGTACTATTGTGCAGTGAGGGGGGGTGGGAGGAAGGTCTTTAAAGCACATCGCTTATCCTTACCGATCCCTAAAATGAGAGGGCAGATGTGCTCAGTCAGGCTATATGCTCCTTTATATAAGATCTCCAATTAGACTGAAGACCCGAATAAGCAGTGATCAAAAAAAGCAATACAGGTCTCAATGAGCAAACCTGTACCATTTTATTTTAGCACTTGGTGTGGGTTTTAGCACCCAAACGCTGGGCTGTATGGACCACTAGGAAATGGAGGTCTAGTGACTAGGTCGCCACTTTGTGGAGGGGTGCCTCAACATGACACTTTATAATTATTTTTTTTTTTTTTTTTAATACCCGTCTCCCTTCTTTCCTCTGGCAGGCTATTAAAATCCAGCAACTTTTTCCAGGAATGGGTGCATTAGCGAGGCACAGCTAATAAACACACAACAAGCCCCTACCCATCTCTGTAGGCAATTTTGATAATTTCTCAACCAAGGCTCAGACGAAGGATTGTGCTCGGTCCAAGCCAGGAGTCAGGAACACGAGCAAGAACTACGGCTGACAGGCAGCCTTGTGACAAAGGGAACACCGGCTGCAAAAAGTCTAATGTGAGCCGCATCACCGAAGACGCGTCGCCTCACCCACAACACTACGCCAACTGCTCTGACAGTCTGAACCTTAAGACTGTCACAACAGTCGTGGGTAAGGCAGTGGGCCCTTGATGGTGCGGCTATGCTGTGGGAAAATAAAATGGACACACTAACATCAGTCCAGCAGAAAACGCTAGAAAAACTCCTCAAATAGGAAAATCTCTCTTTTTTTTTAACGTTATTTTTATTAGTGCTTTCAGATTAACAGATACAAGCAAACAATACCCCCAACATGGGGGAACAACAAGGGAAATCAGTGAAAAAAAGGGGGGGGGGTGGGAGGGAAATTAGAACTACACTTACAATCAGTGAATCTGAACAGAAACTACAACTGTCTGTCATAAAGTAACATGCCATGCTGGACAGATTATAAAACAAAATAACATAGTTCAAACATGTTCAGAATCTAATATCAGAGCAATGTCAAACTCAGGCATAAAGGAAAATAATGCCAGGAATAATGCAGTTCCTCCTCATGGAATCTAACTGGCTTCAGATAAGATACCTGGAGCACCTTAGGGGGAAAGCAAGAAAGAAGAAAAAAAAAATATAGGGTGGGAGATATATCTGGGGGCGCGCGGGTCCCCCCACTGAAAAATATCTACCCGGTCACAACACACCACCAATATGTACAACTGCTTATACAGTGATGGCTTATATGTACAGTTGTTTTGGCAAACTTAAAAGGGTTGTTCCTAACAGACTTTGATGGCATATCAATAGGAGTCTGAGGTGGGACCTGCATCGATCATGTGAAAGTTACAGCTTTGAATGGAGAGCTGGTCACACTTGCACACAACTCTTCATTCTGTTCTATTGGAGTTCCCAGTATAGGGGAGCGGTGTGTTCAGCCGTACAGGGAACTCCCATAGATCAGAATGGAGGGTCCTGTGCAGGCACGACCAGCTCTCCATTCTAAGCCCACACATTCAGGGACCTATTCCAGAAATAGGCACGGCTCCCCTATCAGGCTCTGAGAGAAAATATGCCACCACACACTATGATGGGAAAGTGAAAAATTAATGTTCACAGTTAGAGGCCGTTCACACGGCACAGGACAAATACCAGTCGGTTTATCTTACCGGTATTTGTCCTGTTTTTGTGCCGTGCACACGGCCGCGGGAGGATGGCTTTTCTCCGCTGTTTGCCTCCCCCTTCACATAGGCATGTTCATATTCCGTCCGAAAACTGGTCGGAAGAATGAACATGTTCTATGTTTTTCGGACTGCCGGCGGCCTGAAAAACCACCGGGCGGAAAATCCATGTAGTGGGGTCCGCTGCACGAATTTTCCATTAAGGTCCGTGTAAAAGTTTTTCAGCCGGTTTTCAAAACCGAGAACCGGCTGAAAAACCGTGGGGACATGGCCTTACTTCCTGGATAAACGGCCCAGCCACAGAGACTGAACGAGAGCGTCCAAGAGGTATGAGTTTTTTTCAATCATAGACATTTATAAAATAGACATTTTGAACATGTAATGACCGTATGGCTTGGACAACTTCTGCAACCTTATCTAACTCGGTCATTGTTATCTGTTTAAGGGGGTGGGTGTTCATATCTCGCACATTCACGGCTCAGCAATAGGATATGTGTGTGATCACATTCACTTTCATCCCTGCAGCGTATACGCCGGAAAGTAGTGACACTTCTTTCTGCCAGCGTTCAATATGCGTCAGGGAGAGCTATGATTACCATAATTTCAGGACGGATTTCGGGGCACAATTACACCCAGAAATACGTCCTAAGAGGTGTCGTTTGAACATACCCTAACATCCAAAGTTATTAAGAAAGATTGCTACAAAAGTGTTTAGTCTCAGTATGGCAGTAACAGGCACTTAAATAGAATGATAATTTTAGTATTTGGTATACAGTAACAGCATAGAGGTATTCAGTTACTGGTGGCATTTAGTGACTACATGGTGGTGCCATCTAGTATAGCGCTGTTTAGCTACAACATGATATTAGTCATATTACGGTAGTATTACTCACTCCTGATTCAGAGGTATTCAGTGAATGTATTGTCAGTCACTGTATGGCAGTATTATTTAATTACTTATTTTGGGGTAGTCTCATCTATGTATTCAGACTCTGAAACAGCACAACAGGCCCTTTATTACCAAACAGAGCACAAGAAACACACCCCCTTTCTTCATGTCATGAACGGAGCAGTGGGCGAAAATATGCACTAGTGCTCTGTTCAAAGTCTATGAGGCCAACAAAAATACTCTGTTGGTCTCAGATCCATAAACCGAGAATTACTACACTCGTTCGGCCACTGCTCCATTTGAAGACCTCCTTGCTGCACGAGCACAGTGAGGAATGACTGGGGGACTCTAGGACCAGATATTAGCAATGCGTGATGGTTCCAGTGGTATCACTCCCAACACAGGATAGGTGATTTCTATGGCGGGACAACCCTTTAAAAACCAGAGAGTCAGACGACTTTCAGGAGGTAGAAGCCATCAACATTTGTGGGCCGCTTCCTACTGATAAAATATTTTTAGATTCTAAAAGCTTCATTAATTGGCAAATCCGTACAGATTTCTAAGTATGGAAAACCAAAAGGGACAATTTATAGGGGCTGTAAAGGCCGACGATTCTCATTAGGTTTTCAAACTGATAAAACATATAAGCTTATACTATGTTTTGTCTTGTTTTATATATCCCTTATGTAACTTATGACAAGCAGGCCCACTTAAAGGGGTTGTCTCACTACATTGATTCATCCCATTTTCTTGATTTCATTTTGAATTCAGGGGCGTGTTTACTGGCTTCTACAACGCTGCAGTAGAAGCCATGTCTGTAGCTATAGCAACCAGTGCTGGCAGCCTATCAGGAGAGATTGAACAGGTCTGTAGCTATGGCTACCTGAGGAGCTGATGCAGCCCATACAAGAGGGGATATCTAGGAATAGCTAGGACACTGGTAACGGACACATATTGCAAAGTGACTTGTTTTTGCAAGATCTAACATAAAAAGCAGCAATCCTTGTAGTGAGACAACCCATTTAAAAAAGGGTTCACCTATTTTTTCTTTTCATCATCCTAGCGCCCATTGAAAACAACATTATACTCAATTCTCCCCTTACCTTGAATCCATCGCTACGCCGTCCTCATTCTCCATCTTCTGTTTTCTTTTTGCTTCTTCCGAATGCAGAAGTCACTGTTTCAGCCGCCAATTGGCTGCAGCATTCACATGCCACTGGCGTTGGGAAAAGCAAGAAGAAAAAGACTGGCGGAGAGCAAGGATGGCGCAGAGCTGGATCCTAGGTGACTAGCTCTTTTTATTTCAAATGGGTACTAATATGACAAAAATAAATATATTTTGGGGGGACCAACCCTTTAAAGTGTTAAACAAGGAGCTGATTGCCCAATCCCCTGAAGAGATAACTAAAGTCCTACACACCTGGGCGGCGTGGACCTTATAGCAATTCTCTCAGGAATTGGGATGATGGATGGCGTTCCTTCTGCGCTTGCCACCTCCTTTACAGGGAGGGCTTTGGACACATCCTACTGGGCCCTTGGTCATTGAAGTCTTATGGGAAAGACCCGCCCGTGTAGCAGCTTTCAGCATGGCATTTTGTGCTCCTCCGGTGCCCAGCGGTATGGATTCCCTCCCCCCTCCCTTTCACTTTTCTTTTTTTCCTGTGTTATACTTATGGCAACATCAGGACCACTTAGGTATGGTGACGTTCAGACACCAAGTCCGCCACGGAGTAGGGAGTCTGTTTGGCTCCACCTCTCAGTCGTGGACATATCTTCTGCTTCTAAGTTTACATCATATCAGTGGTCGGAGTATCGAAGGCCTACACGACTATTTGTTTCTCATAGATTTGTCTTTTGTATCTGCATTGTAGTGCCTCTGTTCATTTTATACCTGTATTTTTATTGTATGTTTATGGATAAAAATTGTTCCAATAAAAACCTATTATAAGTGTTAAACAAGCGTACATTTTTTAAACATGAATTCATTCACAGATGTCTCTATAATCAATTATTAGCATTCCAGCTGAAGTATTTAACACAATGAATCACATCAGTCACGTTTTACAGAACAGCTTATGTGTGGTGACAGACACCTACAGAAATCATGACAATTACTACTAGTCATAAGGTGACTGTTTTACTCCTAGGCAAACAAATCACAAGCAACTGCTCACCATGGGGCTTGCACACGCGTGGGCACACACCAATATACTCTATGGGAGACATGGAACCCGGTGAGTGGTTACTGGCTCCAGCGTGTCATTCCCAGCAGTCAGAGAATTCACTTGCCCACATGCTGCAAAAATGGACGTTATGTTCAGACTTCAATTGCTCAGTCAATAGCTATTGTGGAATTTCACTCAAAATGCAATGTAAAATGGATGACATCCATAGCAAAATCTGTGTGTTAAATATGTAAATTATGCTGCAGATTCACAACGAAATGCATATAAAACTTTTCCGTGTGCAGCTACACTAAGGCCGTCATGTATGAATTCTGGCGGTGATAGACCAGTTCTAAATCGCTTTAAGGTAGTATAGACTGCACCAGAATATATGAAGCTGTTCTTCTGCAGGTCATACATACAGGACAGTGTAGAGCAATACCACAAGTCTGGTCTCAGGCACCATCTTTACCCTGGTCTGTTCTTCTGCAGGTCATACATACAGGGCAGTGTAGTGTCAATACCAGAAGTCTGGCTCAGGCACCACCTTTACCCTGGGCTGGCTGTTCTTCTGCAGGTCATACATACAGGCGCAGTGTAGAGCCAATACCACAAGTCTGGCTCAGGCACCACATTTACCCTGGTCTGTTATTCTGCAGGTCATACATACAGGGCAGTGTAGAGCAAATACCACAAGTCTGGCTCAGGCACCACCTTTACCCTGGTCTGTTCTTCTGCACGTCAAAAATACAGGGCAGTGTAGAGTCAATACCACAAGTCTGGCTCAGGCACCACCTTTACCTTGGTTGCTGTTCTTCTGCAGGTCATACATCCAGGGCAGTGTAGAAGCCAATAACACAAGTCTGGCTCAGGCACCACCTTTACCCTGGTCTGGCGTTCTTGCAGGTCATTCATAAGGACAGTGTAGAGCAAATACCACAAGTCTGGCTCAGGCACCACCTTTACCCTGGTCTGGCTGTTCTTCTGCAGGTTATACATACAGGCCAGTGTAGAGCCAAACCACAAGTCTGTCTCAGGCACCACCTTTACCCTGGTCTGTTCTTCTGCATGTCATACATACAGGGCAGTGTAGAGCCAATACCACAAGTCTGGCTCAGGCACCACCTTTACTCTGGTTTGGCTGTTCTTCTGCAGGTCATACATACAGGGCAGTGTAGAGCCAATACCACAAGTCTGGCTCAGGCACCACCTTAACCCTGGTTGGCTGTTCTTCTGCTGTTCATATATACAGGCACTGTGTAGCCAATACCACAAGTCTGGCTCAGGCACCACCTTTACTCTGGTTGGCTGTTCTTCTGCAGGTCATACATACAGGGCAGTGTGAGGGCCAATACCACAAGTCTGGCTCAGGCACCACCTTTACTCGGTTGGCTGTTCTTCTGCAGGTCATACATACAGGGCAGTGTAGAGCCAATACCACAAGTCTGGCTCAGGCACCACCTTTACCTTGGTTTGGCTGTTCTTCTGCAGGTCATACATACAGGGCAGTGTAGGGCCAATACCACAAGTCTGGCTCAGGCACCACCTTTACTCTGGTTTGGCTGTTCTAACTGTTCTGCGCCCAAGTTTTGGCGTCAAAGAATCATAAATGTGTCTACTTCTACTAATGTGGTGCAACGCGCCCTCAGAATGCCCCAAAACTCAAACAAAGTTTGGAGTACGCCTGTTCATACATCTATAGAACTGTTCTACTACAGCTTTTTGAGGCCAGAATTCTAGCACAGCCCCGTTCATACATGTCACCCTAAATGTTTTCACCCTTTTTGAAATCAACTCACGCATTTGGCCTCTTCAAAAGGTCATCACCCTAACGAGAGTGGATCCAACTACCAGTAACACCGCAATGCAATTTGTGTGTTACCAGTAGGGATCTGAAACTGGGTAAAGTAAAACTTCCCTTCGATCGATTCTGAAACATCGCCACTTACAACTAGGAGCAACGCAGGCCACAACACAGTACCTAGTCAGAAGTCAAAGAGGATGCGAGACCTCCCTCAGACCTCACAGACTTCATTGAGGTCCCCCAATGACAACCTCCAGCTATCTGGCATGCTTATTCAATCCACTGCTGCAGGTGCTGATTACATCACAGATCAGATTGGTTTACTTCCGAAAGTTGATGTAAGCAGCCGAACGTGCCCTTTGCGGACGATCAGTGGCCTCAATGGTGACGGCCAATTGAAACATAACAGAAGACCAAAGAGGAACCGGAGCCCTGGAGGCAAGCACTGTATTCATGGACATGGGATTTTCCCCAATACTTTTCAAAACCTCCCTACCACTGTTGTGAAATAGAAAGTTAGCCCATACTTACCTCTCTTATCGCCGCCGTTCCAGAGCAGTCAGAGCTTCCATTGTTCCTTCACCGATCACGTCACGTTCATGGATCACATGAAGCTACAACCAATGTCTGACCTCAGCAGTCACATGTCAGCATGCGACCACAGAGGTCAGTGATTGGCTGCAGCTTCATATGATCCATGAAAGTGACATCAAGAGAAAATACTGGAGCTTGGAACGGTGGTGATGGGAAAGGAAAGTATAGGCTAATTTCCTATTTTACCACCACGGAAGCTGGTAGGGAGGTTATTAAAAGTCTTGGAAAACCCACTTAAAACAAACCTGTCCCATAGTTTATGCCCCCCTTGCTGATGACAGCACAAGCTAGTGACAGACCTGTTTCCAGCGCAGTGTCCCTTTTCCTGTAAGATGCAGCAGTTTCAGAGTACTTAATGCAGTTTGCAGCTTATTCTGTCAGAGAGGAGTCCAGTGTATTAATAAGCAGGTGGTAGCCCCGTCCACCCATGGCTAAACCCGCCTACCTGCCATTTTATAACCGGTTTTTTTCCCCTTTTTCCGTTTAGGAAAAATCAAAAAAGGGGGGGGGGATTACAGGTTATTGGGGGGGGGTTTTGGGGCCCCCAAATTTTACTGGGGACTCATCCCCGGGCAGAAAGGTTGTGAGTATTAAAGAGGACCTGTCACATTTTTTAAACCCCCCCCTTGTAAAAGGCAGCACAAACATGAGAAAACATCGGGTCCCCCAGCCGTGCCCCTTTAAACCCTGTAAAATGCAGCCGTTTAAATTGCATTTAAAGGGGTTGCCCTCACAAACATCGATTCGTCTTCCCCCCCTTCTGTTTTCTCTTTTTTTCTTTTTTGAATTCGGGTGTGTTTAGGGGCCTTTACGGACGAGCTGCTGAGGACACCCAGATTCTGTAGTTTAAGCAACCAGTGCGGACACCAATAAAGGAAAAATTAAAACAGGTCTGTACCCTTAGTGCCCTGAGGAGGGATGCACCCATACAAGAGGGGATATCTGGGAAATTTAGGTTGGGCAGGGTTAATGGACACATATTGCAAGGTGACTTTTTTTTTGAAAAGCTTTAACATAAAAAGCAGAAAATCCCTGTAGTGAGACAACCCCTTTAATGTCAAATCTTCCCAGTTTTCAGCCGGGAAAAGAGTCCAACTTTTTGAGGAGAAGTCCGTTTAATTCTTTAACCCGCCACCGGGGGGGGGGCTACCCCCACCCCCTCACAACTAAATTAACCATTACTTCAAAAAAGGAAAAAATTATTTTGGTTAAGGGTATGTTCACACGGGGGTATTGCGACTCTTACTGTCCCCGCCGCAATACACCGGTGTTTTTGAAGTATTTGGGCGGCCCTTTCTATTATCCCTGCGAAAAAAAACCCCAAGGAAAAATTTTCATGCACTTCTTTCTCCCGACGCACAATACAGGGAAAAATTTTCCCCGGGGAAGAAAGGCTGTTTCATAGTCTCATGAAGCAATGCTTAGGGAAAATTGCAGGACAAAAATTTCAGGCATATTGAAGCGCAATTAAGCGCACAGCAATTAAGTCATGTGAACATACCCTGATGGGTGAGCGGGGCTGGCCTTGGGGGGGTGGGGGCTAAAAAACTGTAAAAGGAAAAAACTGGCTTTTTTCTGACTGGAAACGGGAAGGGCCCGCGGCTTTTAACATGCTGCATAAACTGTGCCTGACGGCTGCTGCCTGTGGTGGTCAAATGCTGAATATACCACACCTGAAGGCTGCTACTTATGACTGGCTGCAGCAGTCACATGCTGCATATATCGCGCTTGACGTCTGGTGCCTATAGTTGGCTGCGGTGGTCACATGCTGGATATACCATGGCTGACAGCTGCGGCCTGTGCTTGGTTGTGGTGGTCACATGCTGTTTATACCCCAACCCGATGGGTGCCCGGGCCCCTGTTTGGGTGCGGGGGAGTCCTGTTTTATAGGGCCCTGCCCGAAACTGGGGGCTGAAAAAGGGGCCCGGGGGGTAAAATGGGTAAAAACCACCCCCCGATGGTCTGTCTGTGTTTTGGGCCCGGGGGTAACATGATGGTTATACCATGGGTTGTGGGTTTTGCCTGGGATTGGCCCCCAGCGGTCCCAAAAATCCGATGGTTTCCCCTCGGTTATTGGCTGCAAATGGTCACATGTGGATAAACCCGCCGGAGGTTTTTTTTTTGGTGATTTACATGATGTTATACCCCTGCTTTACAAACCCATGCCTTTGACTTGAAGAATGTACGGGAAATTTTTCCTTCCCGGGATCACCGGGAAGCCCGAGCAAATGGAAAAAAGGTTTTTCTTGGTTCGTTTTTTTTTTCCCCCCTTTTTATCTATTTTTTCCCCTTATGCCCTTTAAGATTAAAGGGGTTAACTCCCTACATTGGAAATTGTCCCTTTTTTTGTTTTCAGGGGGGTTTTTTACTGGTTCTATTAGATGCGTAGAAGCCCGGTTTTGTTGCTTTAGGAACCATGCTGGCAGCCTATAAAAATAGATCAAACAGGCTGTAGCTATAGCGGGCCTGAGGAAACCCGATGTGGCCCATACAAGAGGGGTTAAACTAGGAATAGGTAGGGGGCCCATTAAAGGACAAATATTGCAAAGGGCTTGTTTTTTTACAAGATCTTTAACATAAAAAGCTATCCTTGTAGCGAGACAACCCCTTTAGCGAGCTTTTGTTTGTTTGCGTTGGAACACCCTTATAAAGAAAAAAAATGTGAACTTTTTTTTTTAACCAGACAGCTCGCCTCACAAAAAAAAAGGAAACTTTTTTTTATTACACATATTTTTGTAATTGAGGTTTTTATAGCTAAGGTTGTCCACCCTCCCCTGAATACATGTCTTTCACAACACCTTTTAGATTTCTAAACCCTTCTCTTGATTTTAAAAAACCTCGCCTGGCTGGGGCCCCTTAAAAAGTCAGCACACTAAAGCAGCATTTTTGTGTAATTTTTTGGTTATTTATTTGCTCCTGTGATTTACTAGCTCATCGCATAAGATCTATGCCATGTTATCTGATAATACATATATGATCCTTTTTTGTTTAGGACGTTTCAAAAATTTGAATTCTACATTTGTTAGAAACATGTTCTGGAATTTTCCTTGTGAAACTTTATTAGAGAATTGATTTCCTATTATAAATTTAATTATTTTTGTCTTCTGCTTTTATCAATAAAAATCTTTTGAATACAAGAAAGAAAGGAAAGAAAGTTGTCCACCTCAAATAAAAGCATTGGTGGGGCGAAATACCCCCCGCTTTAAACCGTGTAAATATACCTTATAAAAAGGGGAAACCCCTTAACTTAAAAGCCCTTGGTGTGTTGTGCTAATAAATATATATTTTAATTATTTTTTTTAATTTATAAATTTTTTTAAAACACCTCGGCGACCAACTGTGCGTGTCTGCTGTCGCAGTGGAGCCATTTCCCCCTAGGCCATCTTGTAATAACAAGGTGTCGATAGAGAAAGGACACAGAGTCGTGACATTTCCATCGACAGGCATAGGGCGCACTGACGTAGGTCCTGCGGCCTATAAAGCGCTGGCCGGGCGCTATTTGCAAACAACCGTCCCTGTACGTGCCCTTCGCCCCATCTGCACCCCGCACAGGCTGATGCCAGGGGACTGTAAATTTCCAACCACTGTTATTAAGCACAACGATGTGGAGCTGAAAGATAATAACATATAATTCTGTGGTCTGCTGCCATTGGTGCTGGGATCATCATTAACCCCTCGCTGGGAGCTTCAATCATCCGACTCGAGCGGCTGTCATTACCTCAGGAGCTATTACCCCTCAATATGGCGGCGATGGGAGGTGGCATCCCCAGCTATTACCTACCCAGGGTGGCCGGGAGTCAGTAACAGGACCCTGCAGCCTCACAGGAGACGAAAAGGAAGAAAATTTACCTCAGAAAATCAACAGTTACTCAACTACCGCAGACGTAACATGGCCGCCATGTCACCCACTGCTCTAATGACTAGCCTCGTCGCCATTTTCTACACCTTCGCATCACATTTTCCTCCCAAACCGCCCTAACGACAACAATACGTCTCATTTTATAAACAAGGCTCGAAACCCGCTTACCGTACACGGTCGTCGACGGTAAGGCGAAACGATGAACGAGCGCAGTCCGGTTACCTCAGCGTTTTCTCAGGTTCTGGTACTTTCCACCCAGCATTGCGCAGGCGTAGAAGCACCGTGATGTCAGCGGCCGCTAGAGACCACGCCCTCCTCCCTTTCTCCTCGATCCGCCATCTCGTGGTTGACGCATGCGCGGAGCTGAAGTGAAGACAGGCGATAATGCGCTGTCACGCAGCAAAGCAGGGATCCCAGGAAGACGGGCTAGGCAGGGGGGCCAAACCATGGACTTACGACGGTTTACATAAGTGCTATTCACGAAGGGCAGATACGCAATGTAGTGGAAGGACGTCATTTAAGCAATGCGGAGAGGGATGTGCAGGGGGCTGATGGGTTGCTATGGTAACATAAGAGGCCTTGTCTGTGAATGGAAGCCTGATAATAGTTATAACACTGGCCTATAGCCAGGCAACAGTAATAGTGCCAGGGGGGACGCAACCTTTTTCTTGAATATTAAATGGGAGCAGTTTTAACCATAGTTGCCCAAATTTTGAAAATGAAAAAACGGGGGGGTTTTTTTGGGCGCCGCGTAGGCGGCAAAAATTTGCATGGAGAAGCCCATCTTTTCGGGGTGCCCCGCCCCCTTTAAAAAGCCACACCCACCCCCCTAACTGCTAAAGGGTTTGGGGAAAAAAGCCCGGTAGTGCCCCTTTTGCCCGGTATAACCCCCCTAAGAGGTGTGCCCCTTTGGCAGGAGATCCCCCTTTTAGCCAAGTAGTGCCCTCGTAGCGGTAATGCCCTTTGTAGCCAGGTAGGTGCCCCCATTGTTGCCATAGTCCCCCATTGTTTGCAGTAGTGCCCCCTCCGTTGCCAGGTAGTGCCCCCCTTGGTGCCAGGTACTGCCCCCTTTTGCCAGGGGGTGCCCCCCCTTTGGGGGAAGCCCCCCGGGATGCCCCCCGGCTTTCCCCTTTTTTCCGGTAAGTCCCTCTGTTGCCAGGTAAAGGTGCCGGGGGCCCCCTGTTTTCCAGGAGTGCCCTGGGTTTCCAAGGGAGAGCCCCCCATAAGCTAAAAAAATAAAATAATAAATCCCCTTACCTCACCGGCTCCCGAAACCCCGGCCCCCCCGGCCCCATCCCTCACGGCGCAGGGAATGAAGCAGCCGGGTTCAAATTCCCCCGCCCGCTGACCTGTAAGGGACGGGCCACACCCGCGGGGGAACCCTTTCAGGGGGGGGGAGGGAGGAGAGGGAAAAGATCCCTTTCCCGCCTCCTTTCCCCGCCCCAGCGAAAACTCCCGGGGGGTGAAGCGGGGGCAGCGGGCCGCTTCACCCCCCTTTAGGGCGGGGGCCGGGCGGGGGAAGAGTAGGGAAAATAGCGTACTCTGTCGCCGCGGCCAAATTTTAAAAAGCCCCGCTGCCCCGCTGGCGGGGGAGGAATGCCAACTCCCCGGGGAAAGGGGGGGGGGGGACCCCAAAGGGGGGGACCCGCCCCGCCCAAAAAATGGGGAGTTGGCATGTTTGGTTTTAGCAAATAGTCAAAAACAGACGGTCTAAGGAAGGGCCAAATTTATCACAGCGGCTCATGGTGTAAGATAAACATGGCGCAACTTTAGGCTAAAGGTGGTAGCTGAGCCGACTTTGGGGGTTTTGGTCTACACCCGCCCGTTTGTATGGGCCTTTCGAAAAAGCCCAGACCAGGGGGAAAAGGGGGCGCCTTTAGCCCAAAATTGTGGTATTTTGGGTTAACTGCCCCGTTTTTTATGACCTTTCAGAAGGGAAAAACCAACCAGGGTAAAGGGGGTGCCTTTAGCCAGGGCTTGTGCATTTCCTTTTCCCAAAATTTTTGAGATTGGGAAATAGGGCACCAAATTTGCCCCCGCCTCCCGGCCATGCCCAAAAAAATTTACATACATTGGCCAACCCTTGACCCCGCCCAAAAAAATGACATCTCACCAGGACCCGCCCCTTTTAAAAAAAAGGGGCCCCCCCCCCTGAAGACCCGCGCCAACAATCAGTGGCACCACTTGGGTCTGTAAATATGTAAATTATATTAAAGTTTAAAGTATTGTATTTGACAGGGAAAACCAAAAAAAATTTCTTTTAAAACAATGTTTGTGGAGTGATACCACTTTTTTAATAAATTTAAACCGTGACCCCCCAAATTTTTTAAGCCGGACCCCGGGAACAAATTTCCCCTTTTACTTTTTCTGAACCCCACCCAAAACTAAATTAAACAAAGATACCGCTATCGAGATCAAATAATTCCACCCAAAATTTTTGCAACATCACCCTCCTTTTGTAACTGAATAAAAACCCCAACCCCCTTTTCCAAATTAAAAAATTCACAATTTGTAACTGATTTAAAACCCGCCTTTTCGGGTCCGAATTAAAAAACATTACACTCCTACCCAAAATTCCTTTCCCTTTCCGTGACCTTTTTTTGGGGGTGAAAGCAGTTGAAACCAAAAGGTCTGCAGGGCTGTAAAAATACCAAAAATTTTAAAAGTGACCAAAAATTTTGGGGGGTGGTTATAGCAGTTGTACCAGGCTTACAGAAAAGTAAGTGGGTGGGCGCCAAAAATTTTTACAATTTGTGGTTTACCCCAGGTGAGTTTCTCTGTTGGGGGGTTTGTTCCCCTTTTTCCGTTCTTTCCAGGGAGCACCCTGAACCAAATTCTCCCCCCCTCGTCCCCCCGAAAATTTTCCACCAAAATTTTTAAGGACTTTGCCTTTTTCCAGCACCTCCCCACCAAAAACCCCCCCCTTGTACAACTCCAATGGGGTTTTTTTTAGGGGGGGGGAGTACAGAGGGTATTGGGGGAAAAAGGTGGGTGGTCAGGGGATTATAGGGTAGGTTGAGGGTTGTATTGGGTGGTGACCCCTAGGCCCCGTGGTGAGAGAGGAGGGCCAAAGGGCCCCCGTTTAAACACAATCTCCCGGGGGGGACAGAAGAACCCCCCCAGAGGGTGGTCCTTTCCCCGGCACCCCCAGATGAATTTAGCCACAGGGGGCCTTTCCCTTTATGGATGAGGGGTTTGGGGTATAATTTTTTTTTTTTTTTTTCTATTTGGAAATTTGTTAGAACTTTGTCGGACCAGGGGAAGGGTTTATTTCTTACTAAAATGGTCCGCGAGGGCCCCGGGGTCAGGGGTTTTTTTAAATAAAGTGCCTTTTTTTTTTTTGTTTTGTGTTTAAATTTTTTTTTTCCCTTTTTTTCCGTGATAGTAATAGAGGGGGGTTTTGTCAGATACCCCCCATTAAAAAACACCGGGGGGTTTGGGATCACCTGCGGGAGTTTTTTTTTTTTTTTTACCCCAGGCCCACACTCCCCGTGTCAAATATTTTAACCCCAAAACCCAAAGGGACCCGGGGGGTACCGGGGGAAAAGCTGGGTAAAACCCCCCAAAAGTGGACCCTTTTTAATGTGAAAGGTCCCCCTTTTTGTGGGCCCGGGTGGTTTGGGGTGGTAAATCTTAGAAGAGGAAGGGAAACCGTTATCCATGGGGGCCTTTCAAATTTGATTGTTATGGCTTCGCTGTTTGGGTTTTTCCCCGGTTTGGGTTTTTGGAAAAATTTTTGGGGGGGATCCCACGTTTTTTTATTTTTTTTTTTGAAAATCATTATTTTTTGAGAATTAAAAAGGGCACCCTTTGTTAATCATTACAGTGGATGCCCCTGGGCAGTTCTCAGTAAATAAACAAATTTTTAAAAAAAAAAACGAAATTGGGGGGCCCCCAATTTCCAGAACCCAAACCCGGGTAAAAAACCCACCCCGGCAGCCCGAAAACTTTCTGAATGGGGGGAAAAATCCCTTGTTTTCCCGGGCGGGCCCTACAGGGGGGGCAGCCCGGGGTATTAACTTCCTTTTTGGGGGGCCCCGGGGGAATAAGGGGGGGCCGCGGCAAGGGGCCCCCTTTTTCCTCACGGGGAGAGCGGGGGCCCGGGGCCGGGGGCCCCCCGAACCAGGCTCCGCCTGGCCCACCCGTGTGGGGCCCCGGTTGCGGGGGGCCCCCCGGGGGCGGGGCCGTCGTCCCCGGGGCC
>JAODAL010032472.1:0-46889 GCA_025379985.1 Phyllomedusa bahiana
GCTTTACCCCTCAGGGCCCCCGATACAAATTACGGCGATACCCATTTTTTATAGTTTTTTTTTAATTTTTGGAAGCACTTTTAAAAAAAAATAGTTTTTTTATTGTGAAAAAATTTAATATTTTGCACGCTTTTCTTTTGAGGGGCCCTAACCTTTTTTTTTTTTTCCGTATACAGAGACATGTAAAAACTTTTTTTTTGGGGATGAACGCCTTTTTAAATTTGGGTAAACTTTGGCTTTTAAATATGAGTTTTTGATCCCCTTTTATTCCATTTAATGAGCTGCGGGAGCAAAAAAAATCCCCAATTTCCGGGGGTGACTGTTTTTTGTTTTGTTTTTACGGCGTTCACCATAGGGGTTAAATTAACGTGAAAGATTTTAGGGGTTGGATCTTTTACGACGGGGGCGATCCCAAATATGGGTATTTTAAATTTATTTTTGACCCTTTTTTGGGGCGTTTGGGCTTTGGGGGTAAAGGGGGAAAAAGGGCAGTGTTTGTGTTTTAATTTTATTTTTTTGTTTGTTTTTTAAACTTTTTTTTTTACTTTTTCACTTTTTTTTAAATTTTTTCCCCATTTGGGATTTGTTAACTGCAAATCCCCCAAGGGGGGAAAACCCCAAATATTGGGTTTGGGGTTTGAAGAGGGCAAATCTGTGCAAAGCGTTCTGTTTGGTTTTGGCATAGGTCGCCAAAGGCAAACTAGGACCCATCCCCAAACAATGCATTTTTGGGCATGGGGACGTCACCAGACTACCCGGATGCATTCAGACAGCACCCGGGGCAGTCTGGTAGGAAAAGGGGGCGAGCGGCATTATTTTTGCCGTTTGCCTCGCCGATGTGGCAAAAGGGAGCTCACCCCCCTGCCTGGGCCAATTATGGGGGCCATAAAGGTGGGGTAATGTTGCTTTTTTTCCCCCGCGGCCGGGCTCACTCCGGCCGGGGGTGATGGGCAAAACCCAAAGCGGAAATTTTTACCGTTTGGTTCCATGCCGCAAATCGCGCGCGGCTCGCCCCAAGCCCCCCCGATCGCCGGGGTTGATACGTCCCATTTGGGGGGAAAGGGTTCATTTTTCCCGCAAAGGGCGTATCATACGCCCAATTTTGGGGAAGGGGGGCCCCAAAAACAATGGGAACTTTTAAAAAAAATTTCGCTTTCGCGCGTGTCCCCCGGGGTTTTCATCAGAAGTAAAGAATCACTGAAACATAGAGTAAATATAGGGGCTAACTTTAAATTGTAAGGGGAAAATGATATTATTTACAGGTAAGTGAGTAAGACACCTGTGGTGGGGGAAAAAGGAAGACAAGGGGGAAAAGAAAAGGGGTTCAATCAAAAAAGAAGACGAGCGGAGGGGAAAAGGACGGGAAAACCCGGGGGGCCCTTATGGGAACCCCGTGGGATATGTTGAACTTAGATATTTGGGTTGCCCCATAAAAAAATTGAAAAAATAAAAAAAAAATTAAAAATTAAAAAAGGGGAAATTTGATGGGTTTTGTGTGGGGTTTTAAAAAGGGGGGGGGGGAAATAGAGGGGGAGGGGGGGGGTAAAATTCACCCCCTAGGGTTAGGGACACAAAGTGGGAGAAAAAATAGAAAAACACAGAAAAACTACGGGAATGGGAGAAGAATTATCCAATTTACACGAAGGAGGTGAATACAAATGGACCAATGGAAGGGGAAGGGAAAGGTTTTAAAAAAACGGATTGCCCCATGAAAAAAAAAAAAAAGTGCGCTAAAAAAAAAATTCATAAAGAAAAGTGCCCTTGATTTGGTTAAAGGGAGGGGGGTAAAAATTGAATGGACCAATAGTGAGGAAGTTTTGGGCGATTTTCCTAGATTGGTTGCCCCATTGGTGGGGTTTTAAAAAACCCGTCCCCCCCCGGGAGCTTGGAAAAATTTTGCTCACCGAATTTTGGCTGAAACTTCTTCCGGGGGTTATGGTTTTAAAACCCAATGAAAAAAAGGGGCAAATCCTCTTTTTGGAAATAACTAGAGAAAATGCCATGGGGGCTATTAGGGCGAAGCGGATTGGGCCAAAAATTGTTTGATCGGGTCGAAAGGAGGGGGCTGGTTAGGTTTTGGGTGGGGGTATCCTTTTGGGGGGGATTAAAAAATTAAAAAAATTTGAGGGTTAAGTAAAGAAAGGGAAAAAAGCCACATTGGTTTTTCCCCTGGGTGCAGTTTTCCGGGGGGACTTAGTGGAACAAAAATTTAGTAACATCTGAAAAAATGAGTGAAAATGATACAAAAAAAATTAGGGTAAAAACAAGTTGAATTTTTTTCTTTACAATCAAGCAATTTTACCTTAAATATACAAAAACAATTTAAAATAAAAAAACGGAAAACAATTTCAAAATTTTGTTATTAAAAATTTTTCAAGTTACAGGGAAAACGGGGGCGCGAAAATAAAGCCAAAGAGGGAGTATGTACTGGTATGTCCTGAGAATATACAGATAGGTGTAGAATTTAAAATCAAATATATATAGCTATTATGGACTTTGGATTTGACCCTAAGACCATTATGTTAATAATTTATTAAGGGAAATTGTCTTTTGTTCTTATTATAAACGAACAAGAGAATCTTGAAGAGCTCTTCTGAAAAAGAAGATGAACTCGGCGCAACGGAATTAATAAATTAACGTCTGTGGCATCATAGAGGCCCTTGGGGACTAGAGTTTGTAATCTATGATCCAGAAACATCACTTTTTTATGGAGAGCCTGTAGACGGTTTGGTAATTGCAGGAAATAAAAATCAACTGGAGTGATCTTTACAAACTTTAAAAATTCTCTCTGAGGAACTCATTAAAATGACGTGACACACTATGTAGAAGGTCACTCCTTTAACACAGGCCCTGTGGCATTTAGGCGGAGGTGTAGGGGTCTGGACGTTCGGCCTACATATTGATTATATATAGAAGATAAACATTGTTTTTGTGTGCCCCCCCCCGCTTTTTTTTTTCTTTCGAGGTGAGCAGCTGCATTCGTATACATATTATAACAATTGAACTTTTGCAGTTGAATGTGTGTTGATGGGAATATACTGACTTAGTAGTTTTTGAAAATAATTTCAGAACGAGTTGTAATGCTGTGCAGCAAAGGCAAAGAGGAGAACGACGGGTGAACATCCAGATTGAGATGGGACGACGTTCTAGTGCTGTTTCTATAGCGTCTTTTATTCGACTGGGTGCTACCAAGTTCTGTTTATATTGGTGGCCCTGTCTATATATTATCCAGGTTTTGTCGGTAATAGTAGAACTAGGTACGGGTCTTTTTTTAGAATATACCAGTGCCTTTCTTTTTTTTTTTTTGGATTACTGATCTTGGGGAAAATTGAATTGAGTAATGAAAAAAACTTTTATTTTTTGAACGTCATCAATTTGGTTTCTTCTTCTTTTTTTAAAGGGCATTTTTGTTGGGGTCGGGTTTAAACCCGGGCTTTAATTTTGGGCATCTAATAAAAGATTTTCAGGATTTTTTTTTCTCTCGGAATCTATCATTAAAGGATATTTTTTTGATTTATAAGCCCGGGAGCCCTTCCGTGCAATTTTTGCGTTTTCCTTTTTAAAATTTGGGCCCAAAACGGTATGTTGAAAGCCAAGGCTTATGGTGAGCACTTTAAAAGGATATAAAATTGCTATCTACCTTTTTTAAAGTGGGTATTTCGTGAAAAATTTTCCCCCTTTTTTGATAAATAGGGTTTAAATCTAAAATTCTTTTGGATTCTGCCCTAGTTTTTGTTACAAAAGAAACCCCGGGGGTTTATTGTTGTTCAGGTGGTTGATAAATGGGAAAAAAAGTTCCGGGGGGCCCTGTCCAAACAAAAAAGAGATCGTCTAAAATCTCTTATACAGGCAATATATTGAAATAGGGGGTCCCCCCAAAATTTATAATAAATTCTCGAATGCTCCCATAAAAATTTAGCAAAAAAGGGGGGCAACTTTTGGTACCCTTTAGCGGTCCCCCCTTAAATCTCCCATAGATGGCGCTGTTATATAAAAAAATTGTTTTTTTAATTTTAAATTTTCAAGCCCCTTTTTATAAGGAATTTTTTTTTCCCAAAAAAGCCCAAAATTTGGATCAGGGGGCTAATAAAATTTTTGACGCTTGGATAAATCTGATGTTGGATTTTAGAGAATAAAGAGGACACATGGGTTTGTAATTAGGATGAAATTTAGAATTGATGGGGAATCAGAGAGATTTTAAAAATTTTTCCTTTAAAATCCCTGAGAAAAACTTGGAAAACTTAAATGACAAAGGGTTTAGGAAATAAACCCAAATAGGGGGAAAAGTTGCCCTAGGGGAAAGGGGAATTAATACCAAGATTATGGGGCCCGGACCAGGGGGAAAGGGATTTCTTATAAATTTTGGGGGAAAATAGAAAAAAAAAATGGATAACTGGGTTCGGATGTAAATAAAAATTTTTTTCTTTTTTTTTTCGATTCCCTTAAAAAAAAGGCCTCATTGGGGAAGAGGGAAAATTTTTTTCGTTGAAAGGGCAAAAAAGGGGAAATCGGCTGGGCAAATTTCGTAATAAAGGTACTGTCAATATTTTTGAAAGCTTCAAATTTTTGGTTTTCCTGAATGTTTCCGGGTTTACTTTTGCCCCTCTTTATCACCGGGGCTTATAACGATGATGATTTTTTTTTAAAATTTTTTTTAAGGCTTTTAAAGTTCTTCCTTATTAAGATTTGAAGATTGTTGGACTGGGGTGATAAAATTTTTAAATTCTTCTGATACTATGCCCAAAAAAGGTTTTTTTAAATGGGCCCTTTAAAGTTTCTAATAGGATAAAAAAATTGGGCTTTCCTTTTTCCTGTATTTTTTTGAAGTAGTACAAAACTGGGTTTTCTTCTGTAGGGTTTTTTTGGGAAAGTTCCCGGCTAAGGTTAATTTTCCGAATAGATGGTTTTTAAAACCCATGAATAGGTCGAAGGAGTTTAAATTTTGTTGGGTTTTTTGGGCCAGAATTTAAAAAGGGCCCTTTTTATAGAACTTGGGAAAATTTTAAAATTATTAAACAGATGCTGGGATAAATTGAAAATCCCCCCCGTTTTTGAAGATCGGTTAAATTTGGGTTGGGGAGAGAAGGTTTTTTCTGGAGTTGGGGAATCTTTTTTTCCGGTATTTTCCCCTTTTGCAACCTCTGGTTAGAGTTTTCTTTTTGAGCCCGTTTTTATTCTTGGGGGTTTTTTTTACTGCCTTTTTTCTCGGGTTCTCCCTAAAAAAAAGGAGTGTTTTTTTACCCTCTAATTGATTTCTGTGACCCGGCTCCCTTTTCACTAAATCTATTGATGTCTCCTGGGGTTGAAGTTTTGACAGACTTTAAAGGGGGGAAGGGGGAGGGAGATCGGGGGAAATTTCCCTTTTTATATTTTTCTGTATTTCTAGCTTAAAAAATTTTTTCCAAAATTTTCTCTGATAAGTTTCCCCCTTTTTTTTGGGCCCTTTTTCTTTTGGGTTTCTGTTTTTTTGTATCTATTGTTTTTTGAAAAAAATTTAAGGGGGAAAGGGGTCATTGGGGACAAAATTTTTTTTAAAAATTCCTTTCCCAAAAAATTTAGACATGGGCTATGGGAGAGTTTTTTAATATTTAAACCACTGGTAAAATTTTGGTTTTCCTTCTTTGTTGTGGTTTTATTTATAAAATTGGGGGGTTTTCGGGATATTTTGAGGTATTGGGTCATTTTTCTTTGAGATCTGTGTCACAGTAGGATTTACCACTTGTGCAGTAGTATTTAGATTTTTAGATGAAGTTTCTGGTAAGTTGGGAATAATTTTATCAACTCTTCCCATATTTGGGTGGATTCTCGGAGTGTGTATCTTAGTGTCTCCACGTCACTTACCTGTAAATAATATCATCCAATTACAATACATGTTAGCACTATATATACTCTATGTTTTAGTGATTCTTTACTTCTGATGAAGCGCGGGTACACGCGCGAAACGCGTAAAGTCTTTTTTAAGTTCCTATTGTTTTTAATTTTGTCACGGTAATGCCGAGACATTTTTAAGAATAAAAACTTTTAATGAAAAGCCTTTAGACTTGGCTTTTTTACCTACACCTGCACGTGCGCCGGGTCCATTTTTTCCTTTTGTTTCCTTTTTCTCCATTTTGTGGCTTATTCTCCTACCGGTTATCCGAGAGGAGCACCAGAGACCATCGGCTGCCGTAGTAAGGGCTACGGGGTATAAATAGCCCTGCAAGCGCTTATGAGTGTTGTGCCTCTACATTAAAAGCGCAACACTAGAAGGTGAGAATATTTCTCTATTCTTTTCTCTTTTTCCAGTTACAATATAACGCTATTGTGCGCCCCCTTTCTTTTTTCCTTTTTGCATAATTGCCCAGAGACTGAGCGCACGTCCTACTCCTTTGAGATACTGACACACACTGGTCATGAACTGGAAGGGCTGTTCTATGTAAAACGAGGTCATGTGATTTTTCCAGCCAATCGCAACCATACACATCCCAGTCATGACGTCGCACACACAGCTCACCCTGCTCACCCTGCTCTATTCTCTAAGCTGATTTGCTGGCCGCCAAAATGACAGGAAGCGCCGAAAATGGCGCGATATTAATAGATTATGCACAGAAATTAAATTATCGCGTGATCTAAAAAATCCGATCAACATAAAAACCGTGCCGATTTCCACTTTGTCGATAATAATCGCTCAACACTACTCCTCAGTAATTAATTTTTTCTCAATTCCCAGATCCAAAATCCTTTTTAATTCCTTTAGATACTCATTAGTTGGATCTTTTTGGAAGCCTCTCATCTGTTTCTGAATCACCAAGTATTCTCTCAACCATCGCTCTATAGTCACTTTTATTTAAGATGACAATATTACCACCCTTGTCACTGGGTTTGATTACTATCTCCCTGTTAGATTGTAATTCTGCAATAGCTACTTCTTCCTCCCATTTTAAATTTAAAGAAGATGGTTGTCGTCTGAGTGCTAGTTTCTTTATATCTTGCGTTACTACTTCCACAAACGTATCCAATAAATTATATTGTGATATCGGAGGTGTATTCCTAGATTTTGGTTTCAAATTTGTCAAGGGTATATCTAGAATTATGGGGTCTCCTTCACCTTCAACCTGCAATTGTTCAAGATCACCCAATGTTTTCTCCTCTAGTTTCCTAAAGGTTTGTTCATCATTATTTTTCATTTTATGATATTTATGCAAAGCCAACTTTCTAGCAAAGAGATTAATATCTTTTACCCATACAAATTCATTAAATTTGGGCATGGGAGTGAACGTAAGACCATATGCCAACACCTGTTTTTGATTTTCCGTTAATCTATGAGAGGATAAGTTAATCACTTGAAGTGCTCCATCCTTTGTTATTTCTGATAATTCCCCTTCTCTCGATCCCTCAAGAGAATCCTTGGTGGTTCTAAAAAAAGTGGATGCATTTGCGTCTGAGATTGAGTTTGCACTGTGTTCATAACCTGTCCATTTCCTGCCACTGGTGGCGTATTTGTATTGCCATTTGAAATCATTGCCTGTGCTCCCACACCATGGGCCACCACACCACAGGATGCAGAAGAGGACAATGTATTTGATCCCACTGATCCTTCTCCCGATTGACATCTCTGAGGAATCTGATCTTGTACTGTTTGAGTAGAAGATTTTTTGTGTGTTTTCTTATTTGTCCAACCTCTGTTTTTTCTCTGACCCTTCCTCCAACCAGTTTTCTTACCCTGCGTATAACTATTAATAGAACCTATGGAGGATTCTTCTACAGCAGAAGTCTCTGAATCTGACAAATCTGAATATAGATTACGTTTGTAGGTAAATCTACTATTTTTCCAAATATAAACCTGATTTTTATCAAAATCTTTTCGATCCCTCAGATATTTATGTTTCCTTTCTTTAATTTCTTCTCTCAGAGATTCTATATTTCGTTGTCATTTTTGTTCTAATTCAGGGAAATCTGGATGGGCCCGAAAGTTATTAATCTCCACTGTTTCCTGATTTAGTTGTTCACTTAATTTATTGAATGAAATTCTTTCATATTCTGACAGGTATTTCATCAATTTCAGAGAGCATTCAGTTAGCAGTTTTTCCCAACCTTTGATAAAAATAGGGTCCTCTAAATGTGTATTTGGTCTCAAACTAATCCGTAATCCTCTATACACAATTTGTTGTTGTATATATGTCTCTAGACTGGCTACTTCCCAGCCTGCCCGAATTTGTTGTTTGTAAGTTTTATTTAATTTCTGAAAGGCTATATGGATGTTAGTTTCATTCAATGGAATTGGTTGATTAGAAAATACTACATTAGCTTCCTGTGAAAAAATGTCCAAATTAATTTTCTGACTCAAAAAACCTGCCATTCCCTAGATTCCCCACTTGAACATTCCTGTTCACCAAACTTGTCACATAATCTCCAAAAAATTGGGAATCTCGCAAGAGAACAGAGAGTGACTTTTGATCACTATATTTACTATTTTGCCGTAGGCAAACTTAAACTCTATCAGTTTTCTATCTGTTAAACACTAAAACGTAACTTTTATTATATATAACTCTTAACCTCTATACACACTATTTAAAAACCTGACTTCTAACCTCAACATTTAACCCTTTTTGCTTCTGAAAGAAGGAATAACTCCTTTTCTATCATCAAGTCTGGTGGAGCACCACCTATTAATAGGAGAGCCTTATATCTATAGCAAATTACTAGCTCCAGTAAGGGATCCCAAGCCTACTACTTGGGCAGTCATCCCTAATCTCATGGACACAAAACAAATAAGGCCCCCTTGTGACACCCCTGCAGCAGGTGACACTTTTACATAATTCATGCAAAAGCAGACTAATAATAATGATGGAATAGCACTCTGCAAATAGTAAGGTATATACAAACATTGAATGTATAAATAATTTTAACTGCATCACTATTATCTTTACTATACTTATAAATGTTGCAAAGAGAGTCAACTGCACAGACTTCGTTGATTATTGGTATATTTTATTAACTGGTGTAGTAGGCACATATGATAATTCTTCTCATATCACTTATAGTGTATATATACTGTACATATGGGGCTTTTTTTATGCCACTTTTTAACATTTCGGTCTGAAAACGACCTTTTTCAAACTTGTCGCAACAATTGAAGAAAATTGAATATGTGAAAGTCCTACCGCAGCTTGGACATGAGAAGACGCCGCGGCGTCTTCTCAATTGTTGCGACAAGTTTGAAATAGGTAGTTTTCAGATCGAAACGTTATAAAGTCGCATGAAAAAAGCACCATGTGTATATATGCACTATAAGTGATATGAGAATTATCATATGTGCCTACTGCATGAGTTAGTAGGTATACCAATAATCAACAAAGTCTGTGCAGTTGACTCTTTGCAATATTGATTGGACTGGAATGTCCTTCAACTAGCATGATACTTTAAATAGAATTGCCGAGTAACATATTTTATAGTTGTACTGGTTCTCATCAACTCTCAAGAGAGTCCCAAGAGAGGTGAGTCTGCTTGCTGTAGAGACCCATCTGTATGAGGTCGCATTTTGGTAGTAAATTAACTCACAGAATTTGATAAAAATGTGTGCAATGAACCTCACTATAAGTACGGTGTATAAGTGCAGCAATGCAATTCAAAATGATCCATATAGTCAACATCTCCATATATCTTAGCACTCAAAGAGTGATCCAGCATGTTTATTGTTAGTTTACTTTTAACCTCTTACCAACCTGATGTACAGTTATGTCATAATGGCATAGACCTAGTGATGACCTCCATGGTTTCCATCTTTGTACACTATTTTGTAATACATTATTATTGCAGAACAGTGTACAAGCAATTGTGCACCCTAGTGGTAAAAAGTCTTAAGGGGACTAAAGGTGCAAAGACAGTTCCTGCGTTATTAGGGAAAGTGGGTTGGTGGCTCCTGCTCTTTCAGGGAAAACTGAAGAGCAGCTTTTTTCTGATAGGGGAGGTAGGTGGTTGGGTCCTGCTCTGTTAGAGAAGGTGGATAGAATGCTCCTATAGTACTGAACAGCACATAGGCCGGTAGCTAAACATTGTATAACATATCCTTATCCAGAGTTTTAGCCTATACAGTAGCTGAACTCACAGTTGTGCTGATCATCAAAGGAGTATACTAATCTTCTAATTTTCAGGTCGGTGGCTGCGGAAAATAGGAAGATGGCCGTGATTGTGCAGTTCTCCACCATTTATTTCTATGCTCAGCTGTATTAGCAACCCAATGAAAATTGATGCGGAGAACTGCGCAAGCGAAACCCTAAAATAAGGAGATGAGAAAGCCCATTTAATGTTAACAGTCAACAAGCTTGTGGCAACTAACCCAAAAGTTCAACTGAACTCCTGTA
Organism: Phyllomedusa bahiana; assembly: GCA_025379985.1. NCBI lineage: Eukaryota > Metazoa > Chordata > Amphibia > Anura > Hylidae > Phyllomedusa > Phyllomedusa bahiana. The sequence goes on from JAODAL010032472.1 coordinate 10,344, forward strand.
ATGCCCCAGGAGCTTTCTATTATTTTATTTTTAGGGGAAACAGACAACCCCTTTAAGATCAACATAACAAAAATAAAGGAATGTGGTTACAAAGCTACTCAATCTGGTCATGCAGATACAGTTGGAACTTCATCTTTATAAAGGTATTTAGGAGTGTGAGTTACTGGTGAAGAAATGTAACACAAAGTATAACACAAAAATGTTGATCTTTACAAACAGCATGAATGCAGTTGCCTACCTCATATACTTCATGATTGACAGTTTCTACTGTAATGTTCTCAGCAGATTGATCAATACGCACTACAGGGCTCTGCAGTTTTACTCGACCTTGTAAACATTCTGCTAGCTTTTCACTAATTTGTCCTGCTCCACCAACAAATTTTCTCTCCTTAAAGAAAATTAAAAGAAACAACAACAGTTAATTTTAAGAGTTAACAATTTTTTCATGCTTTCATTTTAATTTTATCATATGTACATGTTAAGCTCTCTATTGTGATGTTTTTTCTGTTATTCCTTTTGGAAATGTATAAATAAATTGACAATTGGATGCTACCATTCTTTTTTGTCCTATTAGTGCATATGCTGTCAGACTCTGTAGGGACACGCCCTAATGACAAGGACAATGGTGACACCCAGTTATAAATTTATAAATGTATTTGTAGAAGTAACAGCTTTTGAACAGAAAACGCCCAGTTTTTAAGAAAAACATGCTTCCTATTATTTCATAGGGTATGCAGATAAATACTAAAACAGAATTGTTAGGATCACTGACTGGTCTTCTTTAAAATGTCTAAATAAAAAAATATATAATTATTGTTAAATTATTCCCAACTATTGTCCAAATGATAATAATTATTCAGTATTATTTACCTGCCCACCATTTGATGTTGAAAAAATTCTTGTGGTTCCTCCACATTGTTTTACATACCACAAGAACCAAAGTGCCGATACTTCATGAGGTTCAGATGTTACATTCACATTCACAAAAAGTGTTGCAAACTTCTTGGCTGTACTGCAAAACCATAGAAAATTAATAGACTATGTCTAAAAACATCTTTACACTTAAAAATAAATGCCTTTAAGAAAAGGGGAAATGTTGTCTTATCAGGCTTTCAACCTGCTTTGGTACTAACCATTGAGATTTGTTACCTTGAAATGGCATTGTGACATATAATGTGGGTTGGGCCAATGTGGAACCACAGGAGTCAATAAGGTAAACATAGTCATTTTTGGACAACATTTGCTCTGTTTCCCGACTGTATATGGTTTATATGCCAGACACAAAAGCATGGTAGACCACACTTTTGTGTCTGACACATAAAGCATGGTCTATAAACACTGACCAAGCAGGGGATGCTAAGAACATAATTTACAGTTTAAAATGAACCTATACATAATCACCATATATTAGGAAAGAAGTAGCACTCCAACTTATATAAATATTTAAATTATAAATGCATTCACCCACATTCTCACAAATAATATTTTATCATCTCCATGAAGTCCTTTTTAATTTCTAGGTTGCATACAAATCTTGTAAAGAATTACACAGTGATGCTCCTTTTTTATTTGAATCTGACCAATAGGTTTAGACAGGCTATATTCACTTTTGCATATGAGACTATGCTGGATCAAAATCACTGCATGTCATGCTGTATTTCTCACTACAACTATGTAGACAATTATAAGCCAATAAGATCCTTAGAATGCTGGCAGTGTCCATTGAACAACCAATCTATTGTGAATGAAAGCTAGATTGTGAACATTTAGAAATACGTGGCCTACTTATCTTGTACTTACTATATATTACAACCCGTATTATTGTCTAATTTGTTTACAGTTCTGCAGCCTTCAGAGCTGAAATCATCTAGCATCTCCTTTTTTCAGTGTTATTAACTTATTATGAAGATTTACATTTTTGAAAGTACAAGATCATCTTTACAAATAAAAATCTAACTGCCCCTATTCCACATTATAAGATCTAAGTTAAGCCTTTAGGCGTCACTTACATTGTGTTTTGGCTCTCCATCACTGGTATACATTAGGATACTGGAAAATGGTGTCATGTACCATGGTGGAGCCATATAGCTCTATAAACTCTTTTGGACTACATTTAGGGCGGCAGGTATGTATGGGGCTGTGCCAGTATTCTGGTGTCCTTTCAGCCCAAACACTGTCACAGCCCTGTTCTCTAGATGAATGAGCAGGCGCACTCTAAAAATAGGCATATTTTGCGGCGCCCACAGCACTTTGTAATGCACCTAAGATCTGGGAGCGTTCTGAAGGCATGTCTCACCACAACCATATGATTCTACACATTTATGACTGGAGGACGGCAAAACTGGTCGCGTTACTGCTATAACAGTCGGACCAAGTTAAAAGTGGTCTATCTGAGCCTGAGTTGTCGTAATGAAACTAAAATGCGCCAAATCTACGACCTGCAGAAGAACAGGTTCATACATTCTGGCGCATTCTACACTACTTTAAAGTTATTTAGAACTGGCCTCTTTGCGCCTAGATCATACATGTCGCCCTTAGTCTATTTCACAGCAGTATATATTTAATATGTCAGAACCAAAAGCATGGTAGACCTAAATAAAATAATCTAAATTTATTAATACACTCGTACAAAAATTGTCAAGCCTATCATTATGTGTATTGCTTTGGTATCTTATGAGGGTAAAAGGGTCAGTGTAAAGATACATCAAATTGACAAAAGTTTGATTTTAGGTGCCAGCCCTAAAGGAGATGGTTCAATAATTTATGGAGTCAGAGATATTTTATTATGCCGGAATTTAGTCCATAGGTTTAAGATTTATAGTACTGAATATTTTAACCTGAGATTGCGTATTATTCCACTGATAAACACAACACATCTAGTATATACAGTGGGGAAAAAAGTATTTAGTCAGCTACCAATTGTGCAAGTTCTCACACTTAAAAGGATGAGAGAGGCCTGTACTTGACATCATAGGTAGACCTCAACTATGAGAGACAAAATGAGAAAACAAATCCCGAAAATCACATTGTCTGATTTGGAAAGAAATTATTATGGTGGAAAATATGTATTTGGTCAATAACAAAAGTTCATCTCAATACAGCAACCAGCAACTGTATAACAAAATTGTTGTTGATAAAACTACACACAAAAGATAGTTCTATGTTTTCATCATATATTTCACCTCCTAATTATGTAGCCCCTGTTTATAATACTGGATATTATTTTAGTATTATCAGACTTACTTGGTCCAGCATAACTTGTCAATCAGTTCTTTCATTGTTATTTTGTCCCATTGTTCAGCATGTGGTGCATTCCATGGAGAATCATTAGGAATCTAAAATAAATGTTTTTGAACGTGTAAAAAATAAGAATTTACTGTGATAAAAATAAGAACTTTTTCTTCTGCCTTTATTGACAGTTTGCATTAAATTTAGTTGTGGTTTATTTAAGTGCTTGGATTGCGCCTTTAAGATATCCATATTTGTGCCAGTAAAGAAGAGTCTGCAGCAAAAACCCATAATTATGTTTACCACAATGCAAATAAATGGTAACTGAAAAAACAAAAACATTCACGTTCCGCAGAAACAAATATGTACATTGCTTTACATTTTACACACAGTGTAAGCTGTGTGTGTCATTTTTGCAGGGACTATGCAGTGCAAGGGTTGAAGTTTATGAAGTATCTGCTACAAAATTCACTGATATCAATAAAGGCCAGGCCACACCTCTAGTTACACTCAAACATGATACCACATGAGACCATGCCTTTTTCCACACTGAAGCATATTCATATGGGACACCTCTCTAACTCCTTGTATGCATATTGCAGCCTACAAGACTAATTGGTAGGCCAGGCAGCTGATGGCTCCCTGCTTTCCCTTGTCTTTTTAACTATTTACATGTCCTAAGAACACACAGTTAAATAAGCAGCAGCAACTGAGGGATCCAGGACATGTACCCCAGTTTTTTGGGACATACATTTACCACCAGGACTCTTATGCTTGTGTGGCCCACGGGCAACTGCCTATGGAGCCAAATTGATAAGATGGCCCTGGGACTGGTGTGATATTCCCTTTTGAAGGCTTCTTCATTGCGTTTCCTATGTAGCCTCTACACTAATCTCTGGCTATCATTGTATCCAAGATAAAAGCAGGACTAATCTTTGCAGAGGATAAACCTTGAATAAAACCTCCCCTGTCCTTTTTATGTGCATCATGGTGGTCTTTTAGATTAGTGGTATGAGGTCAATGGAACTCCTGTAGCTGAATATTTGTCTTGTAGCCCAATGTTGTGCAAATGCCTTTCGATGATTTGTATCAACACTGTTGCCACCATAGGCTTTGAATGTGACTTTTAATGTTACTTGCAGTACAGTATGAATAACTACATGCCATTGTTTAATCAGATTTTTTGTCTGTGCAGAAGTTCACCTCCAGGTATTTATTTCTGATATTCTTGTTCACCACTGTTATACTAAAGAACTCGGACACCCATCACTGAACAATGTTAACATCTCGACTTAAACATTAAGGGTGACGTATGAACGGGGTTGCGCCAGATATCTAGCGTCTTTTCAGCCCGATATCAGGCGCAGCACCGTTCATACATTTTTAAATTTTAACAGTCTGGTGGTGGATCCACTGGACCACCGCAGGCGATGGCGTAAGTCCCCACCAGGGAGTGGACTCTAAGTGGGTCCCGGTATTCACCAGAGCCCGACGCAAAGCGGGATGATCTTGCTGCGGCGGGAGTCCATCAGGTCACTACCACTGGCGGGGCTTGCCTGCGGTGACGGCCAAGGGTACAAGGTACAGGAACGGCAGACAGGCTCGTAGTCAGGTGCAGGCAGGTGGTCAGGACAGGTGGCTCAGGCTCGTAGACGGTAAACACGCAGGAGGTCAGGACAGGCAGCTCTGGTTCGTAGTCGGTAAACGTAGGCAGATGATTGGTACACGGTAAGGCAAACAGGAACTCTCTGGACAGCTTTCTCCTAGGGAACATACACAAAGGATCCGGCGAGGGCCGCCATGAAGAGGCCGGACTTAAATAGGAGCAGTGCCCGGCAATGACCAAGTACCGGCGCACTGCCCCTTTAAATTCAAACTGCAGGCGCACGCGTGCCCCTAGGGGCAGAGCCACGCGCCGGGAGACGGAGACAGACAGAGCAGGAGCGCGGCCAGGTAAGTGAACGCTGGCAGGGGCCGGGACACGAGCGGACCCCGAACCCGACGTGCGGGACGGGGCTCCACTGGAAGCAGGGGCACGGCGGCCTGGCCCGGGAAGTGGTCGCGGGGGCGTCTGGGGACATCCCCCCTCTTGGGCCCCCCCCTTGGGCCCCCCCTTCCCTTTTACGGGGATAAAAAATTTTGGATGACCCTGCGGTTTGGGTTTTTCTCCCTCCGGCACCCAAGACCTTCTTCGGGGACCAAACCCCCTTTTCCGTCCACAGAAAGTATCGCTTTCCCCTGTTCCCCCTCTCCCCAGAATATCCTTGCCTCGAGACCTTTGGGCCATCACCCACAGCGGAGGGGAAACCCTTTTCGGGGGAAAAATGATTAAGGACGGGTTTCAAAAAGGAGACATGAAATGAATTGGGGATTTCTCGTGGGAGGGAGCGAGTTTGTATGACCCGGGTTTGTCGGGTGAGACCTAAAGGGGACCCGGGAAACGGGTCCCGTTTGTGAGAAGCATCTTTAGGGGAATAACGAGACGAGAGCCCCCTTTCACCGGGGGAGAAAAATGGAGGGGGAATTCTTCTTCTGTCCGTTGAGTCTTCATCGCTCGGAAGGCGAAGCGGACTGGCGGGTCTGGGACAGATGCCCTTTTTATCTTGGGCCAGTGGTCCCCCGCCGCGACCTCAGAGGGGTTTTGCCAGGGAGAGGAGGGCGGGGAGCGGGCCAAACGATGTAAAGGGGGGAGGACCGGGGACCAGACTAAGAGAGTTGATGAGAACCCGCCCCGGCAGTAAATTGGCCCAATCATCTTGTCTCCCCAGACGAAAGGCGAAGGTAATATCCCAAGACTTGGTTGACCTCTCCCCCGGGCCGTTCTCTGGGATGGTAGGCCAAGAGAAGTCGAGTTCACCTAAATTGGTTGCACAGGCTCCCCAAAATGGAGAAAAAAATTGGACCCCCCCGGCCCGGAAAATTTGCTAGGGAGTCCATGCAATGAAACACATGGAGGAAGGGAATTTCCCAGGGGGAGGAGATGGACCCCGGGAAAACGGGCAAAATGCGCCATTTTTGGAAAAGCGATCCGATCCCCCAAAAAGATGGTGTTTCCAGCACGGAGGGGGTCAGTTTGAAGGATTAAAATGTTGGCGGGGTTGAGTGGGGGGGGGAAAGGGGGGAAAGTGGGCCCTCCCTTTGTGCTGGCGTCTTGTTTGCGAGAAGGAGCACAAGACGAAACAAAGCCCTTTAACACCCTTTTTTCCAGCCTGGCCCCCAATAAACCCGGGGATATCAGGCAAAAGGGCCCTTTTCGGGGCCGGGATGACCAGCCCCAATGAGAATGTCCCCCTTTTTAAGTACTTCTGCGAAGGCGGGACCCCAATAAGCCCTTCCAGGGGGGGACTTCTGAGGTCTAGGGGGGCTGCGAGATGAGCTTCTGGAAGAATTGTGTGTTCGGGGAAAGTATCTTCACCCCCACGTCGGAAAGAGGGGAGATGGCGTCACTTCACATTTTTCTCGGTGGTCTGAAGTGGATTAAAATTGAAATGGGGAAGAAGAGGACCACTAGCCTTGGCGGGGGTTTTAGTCGCTGACCCGGGCTGAGATTTGGGGTTTTTGGGCCCGAGAAAAAATCGGAAAAAATGGGGCCCCTCCAGCAGATAACGCCCTCCTCCGGGGGCCTTTTTAGGCTAGTAGCCCGGTCCCCAAATGTGTAATTTTCCTCCCGGGGCCCGATGGAACGTTTTGGAAAAGCGCATGTTACATCTTAAACCGGGGCCCCCTTTTTGCGTAAGAAATGCTCTGGTTTCCTACAGAGAGGCATCCCCTCCGTGTAAAAGGGTTTGGGGAAACCCGGGTGTGCAAGGTTAGAGGCCCGTGGGAAAGGGGCGGGCTTGAGCTTTGAGAACGCCTCCCCCCTCGACCGGCCGCTCGTGGTTAGCTTGTTTCTTGGGAGGGCATATCAGGGCCACCGCGTAAGAAGGGGGGGGTGAACTGGCATGTAGTTGCAGAAGCCAAAAATGCGGGATACCCCGCACCCCGATGGGGGGGCCCACGCAACACGGCCAGACAATTTTGCTGGATCCTCCGTGGGCCCCTTGGGTCAGAGATGAGTACCCAGAACGGGAGGCTGTTGTGGAAAAGCATTTCCCCTGTTGGGCATACAGGTGGTTTCGCGGAATCTCAGTACTTGACCCAATGGTTTTGGGGGGGTCCGGGGTCAGGAAAACACCAGGATGTCATAAGGAAACCCCCACGCGGGTAAAGGGGAGGCCCCTGAAACTCATTCATAGCCCCCTAAAAGACGGCGGGAGCATTCACAGTCCAAAAGGGCTCACCAGGTACCCAAATGCCCACCCCTGGTGTAAAAAGGCCGTCTTCCATTGTCCCCTCGCAAGTTGTGGGCCCCCTCTCAGGTCCAACTTGGAGAAAATCTTGGGGCCCCCCTTTTTAAAAAAATTTTTCATGACCCGGGGGGAAGGAAACGGCTTTATGCTTTTTTAAACCCAAACATGGGGGTCCCGGGGTCCGTCCTTCTTCTTACGAAAAAGAACCCCGCGCCAGCGGGGGACGGGACTTTCGGTGAACCCCTTCCCGGGGATTCTCCCGGATGTACTGGTTTGGGTTTTGGGTTTTAGGAACCGATAGTGGGTAGACTCGGCCCGGGGTGGATGGCACCCGGCGTAAGTCGATTGGGGGAATGTATGGGGGTGCGGAGGGAGACCTCAAATTGTCCCCTCAAGAACACATCGGGGGTACTCCAGATATCGGGGGGCAGCCCCGGGGGCGGCTTGAAGGGTAGCAGAAGGGAGGTTGCACCGGGGAAGGTCCACCAAACAACGCCCCCGAAGTTGGGACCCAATGATCACCCCTCCCGTGACCAGTCCCGGATGGGAGTGGAGCCCCACCTGGGGGGTCCCAGAAGGAGTGACGAAAAGGAGGCAACACGTAGAAGGAGAACCCCTTCTTTAGCAGCCCCCCCATGGAGGACAGGCTTGGTGACAAATGGATGGTGTCGCTAAGCCTCCCCCCTGCCCGGGTGAGATGACAAGCGGGTTTTTCCAGGGTTTCCCCCGACAGCCATGCTTCAATAGGGACTGATGATGAAGTACCCGGTGGGCCCGATCAAAAAGCCGGAACTTGGAAAGTGATACCCGTCTCTGACACGACTTGCACGGACATAACAGGCGTGGACAGGAGGGGGGTTAAATAGGGAAGCCCCTTTTCCCCCAGATCCTAGGGGCGGGGGGTTTTCCGAGGCTTGGGCGTTGGGACAATTCCCCCGAAAAATCTCTGGGCTGCCACGTAAAACAAGTTCTTTTTGCCGGCGCTGGGCCCCTTCTTGCTCAGAGAGTGACCGATCAAACTGCATGGGCCCGTCGGTGGGTGTTGGCGGTTGTGGGGCCAAGGCCCCTGGACCCAGTGCCCGGCGGGAAACCGGCGAGGTTGGGTGGGCTGGGGATCTTTTCTGAAGCTCCTCCTCCCCTTCAATGAACGTACACGATGGGGGTCGCAAAACCGGGTGGGGACTGAGGGAAGCGGGGGGTCTCTGGCTGCCCCAAAACTCCCTTTAAATGGCTTGAGAGCCCCTTCTTGAAGGTACCGCAGGGGAGCCCCCGTTTCCCTGACATTCCAGGCCAGAGTACGGAACTGTACCCCGAGTCCCTACTGACGGGCCCCCTGGCTAGGTTTGGAGGGCTGTTTTGCGGAGGTTCAGGGGGGGTTCCGCGAACACACGCGGGGAATCACTGAGGAACCACTGTAGATCCGCCATCATGGGTGTCTCTGTCTCATATAGGTGTAGCCCATGCCCAAAGGGCCTTCCCGGAGAGAAGGCTGACCCCGAAAACCACCTTGCTGTTCGAAAAGGGGAATGATCGCCACAGCTCCACTGCTAGAGCATGGGGGGATGACCCCCTCAAAGTTTCGGTCTCCCGAATTTGGATGGAAGCGACAGCCGAACTTGGGCCCCCTCCGATATAGGAACCGTAGGGGGGAAAAACCCCTGGAGCTGGCGGAGGTTTCTGTGTGGGGAAGAGTTGCTGGAATGGGGATACTGGTAATTGCTGCGCCGTTGACCGAGTTGCTGTACTGGCGGGCCCAAAAACGGTCTAGATCCGCCAGGTGGGTAATGGTAACCCTTGGGGGGGTCCTGGCCGGATCCTCTGTAAACATTTTTGGTGGTGGATTCATGGCCCCCCCCAGGGGCGATGGCGTAAACCCCCCCCAGGGAGGGGAATCTAAGTGGGTCCCGGTATTTCCCAGAGCCCGCCCAAAGCGGGGGTTTTGGGCTGCTGCGGCGGGGTCCCCAGGTCACTACCATGGCGGGGGGCTTGCCCTTCGTGGCGGCCAAGGGGAGGACGGGGCGGCCCGACGATCGTTGGGTACAGGGGAGGGGGTCCGGGGCAGGGGGTCAGCTCGTAGACGGTAACACACAGACGGGTCAGTACACGGTAAGGCAAACAGGAACCTCTGGGGCAGCTTTCTCCTGGGGGAAAAAACAAAGGGTCGGCGAGGGCCGCCCGGAAGAGGTGGCTTAAAAAAAGGAGCAGTCCCGGGAATGGGGCCAATTACCCGCGCAATGGCCCTTTAAATTCAAAATGCCGGCACGCGCGTGCCCATAGGGGCGGAGCCACGCACCGGGAGACGGAGCCAGACGGGTAAGTGAACACTGGCAGGGGCCGGGTAAGTGCAGGAGCGCGGTCGGGTAAGTGAACGCTGGCAGGGGCCGGGGGCAACGGCCCAAACCCAACGTGGGGACGGGGGCTTCCGGGGAAGCAGGGCCGGGGCCGGCCCCGCGAAACCCCGGGAAGGGGGAGGGGGTCCGTAACTAAATCTCCGCATTTTTCCTCTCGGGCACAAATGGGCCTGCGGGGGGGCGGGAGCCTAAACCGTAGCGAAGGGTTTTTTAGTTCGCAACAGAAATTTTTTAGGCGCCTTTTTGGGGTTGGAGCAGGTATACCACTTTGAAAGTGGTATACCTGAGTCAGAACTGTTGCCCGAGCGCTTGAATGCACCTGATTTATGACCTGCTGTTCATAAATCAGGCGCATTCTATGCCATTAATATACACATAATATTTGGCGTATTAACACCAAATTTCATACATGTCACCCTACATGAACATATAGATGCCAATAGGGACAACTGACCTTATAATACCCTGAAAGGAATACAATGCCAAAATTTTAAATTGGGGGGAGCCTCCCTAAAACCCAACAGCAACCTTAGAGGGGGCTTAAACAGGCGCATTTTAGACTAATTTACCAGGAACACGCCAATGTTAGGCATTAACACGTGTCAAATTTCATACATGCTGCCCTAAATCACTTAGCTGTATATTATTACTATAGCCATGCTATAAGCCTTAACTCGGGCTCTCTCTCATTTATGCCCACATACAGTTATACCATCACACATAGGCTTAATTATTACTTTTTACTTCTCAATTTATATTTTTTCCATACATTAGAATTCATGCTATGTAGCAATTCACAAAGTACTTGATATAAAAACCTAATAATTTGCAGCGTCTTTCATAAATTAATTACTGCTATTTAGCCATAGAGGGCTACGCACTATCAGGTTTTTATAACAAGTACTCTGTGTCTTGCTACGTAGCATGAATACTAATGTATGGAAAAAGTATAAATTGAAAAGTAAAAAGCAATAATTAAGCCTACGTGTGATGGTATAATATCTTGGCTTAGGCATCTAGCATCATGATAAACCACAGTGTCTCTGTTTAAGGATTTAGTCCCTGCCAAATTGTTGGCATGGTAAATTTTGTCACCACACAGATTTCAAGTAACTTTTTAGAACACTATAAATATATATTTCATTCTTTTAATGCTTACTTAATTGTGTAAGATTTATTCAAAGTTACCTCTTTTCCCATTTCATCCATGGTTCTCCAGAGATTATTGTAATCTAGGTAGACAATTGGGTTCCACATTGGAGGAAAGGGACCTTTAAAGGCATATGACTTGCCCTAATAGAAAAGACCAAAAAATAAGAAGAAAAATAAATAATTAATTTTGCCTGTTAGAAGGTGTTATTATTTAAAAATTAAACTTTATAGATTTTTAATTTAATTGAACAAATTTTGTTTTGCATCTTAAATAAAAACTGACACTTTATTTGTCTTATTTAAAAATCTCAAATCATTTTGGCCGACATGTCCCAATACAAATGCGCCACAGTATTGTGTATTTTGCGCAAAAAAACTTTTGGGACGCATATTGTTTAAAAATGAACGAAATACCAAAATAGGCACATTATCACTTGGCACGACAGTTCAAATTCCCAAAAAAAGGGCATTAAATATAGTATCTTGAAATGCTGTGCGTTCCTAACGCAAGTGCTACGAGGTGATTACTTTTCCTAGTAATGTGTATAATGTTGTACCGTGTTAGCCATAGAAGTAGTAGAAGAGTGAAAAATCAGGCATCCTTTTAGAGGAAACTGAGAATATTTGCATTGTAATGAATTTTATCCCTTTTTGTAAAGCAATGTGCCTCGATAGGCGCATTACATACACTAGCAGTGATACGCTATGCTCCTCACTCGCGCAATGCGCCTTTTTAGTTACATTAAGTTTACTATGCAAGGTATACCAAACACCAGATTTTTGAAAGGATCGTCCTTTTAGCCGCACTTTACACTGATTAAATGAGAACAGATGCATTGCAAATAACTATAAATTACAATTTGCTTCAGCTTTAATTTCAGATGTATTAGAATAATAGAAAAAAGCTGTAGTTGTGAAATAGTTGTTAATGTAAAATCTTAAAGTCTTGTTACTATGATTAGAATTATGAGAAATACTCACCTGTCTACTTTACTAAAAATGAAGTCAAAGTTTGAATTTCACCCATAATTTAACAAATAGACAACCTTTTTAAGAAAAAAACAAAAAGAGGAAAAAAAAGATTCATAACATAATAATAAAAAGATGGAAATGATAATGGTAAGTCACTAGCCACAGATATGTTTTTCCTTTACCTTCACTGAACTGGGATATGTACAGTCATAACTACCAAAACTGTTTGAGAATCCCTTTTTGGGGGTTTCTTTTTGGGTGTGGGGGGGGGGGGTGGTTTTTTGCTGCAAGCAAGATTTTCCCTGGAAAATCTCCTGATATATACATTTCCCCAATCCCCGGATTATGTAATCTCATGTAAGTACCATGTGTTTGGGCTTACAGGAAGCATCAGTTGCTCACAACCATATCTTATAGTAGTTCCTGCATAGAGATGGGCTCTTTCCATATACTGTATTCACTTCTTTAAAAAGCCCAACCCCAGTTGCAGGATACAAAAGGGCTGCATCCCGCAACTTTCTCCCCCAACCCCAAAAAACAAAAAAAACATCTAAAAAAACGATGCCCCTGCATGGTTTAGGTGCCTTGCCTGTGGGTTTTCCCGTCTTCCTCAGATGTTTTGCACTCCCGTTTTATTGTTCAAATGGTAATTGTTACAGCCTTAAAATGGGTGCTCGTTATTCCCATTTTGTTACATTAGCTTAGTGGTATAAGATAGTTGCAAATATATTTCTCATATCCCCCAAGTGTATTTCAATTGTTGTGACAATTTTTTTTGATCTTAGTTCCCCCTCTCCTGCTTGCAACCTGTTTATTCTCAAATTGGTGTATATTTTTCATTCATCTGCTGAATGGAGATAGATTTTGTTGATTTTTTAGACCTAAAAGGATCCTTATCATTTAAAGTAACAGAAAGCTACAATTTGTAGGGGGAGCAACATTTCTCATATTTCATAGAAGTTCAAATTTGTCATGGTGTGGCTACTGCTAATTATATTGCCATAATGGACAAGTATGTGGACAAAGTCAATGTCCCACCTAAATCAAGAAGGGAACCACATGGGCCAAATTAACATCTTATTCAACAGATCATACCGATACATATTAATGATTTATTGCAAGCTGCTGCTAAAACCATATCTTATATCCTTATTTGTCAAGATCAGCAAGATCTCTTGCCTCCCGTCTGACAGCAAAATACCATTTGATACTGGTGATTGGTCTTTGCTCTGTACCTTCTTTACCATCCAGCAAGAGAACAGTTAACTTCCTGTTCTATAACTCCAGATGTAGGTCATCACCTGCCTGGCTGTGCTATAAAACCCACCTACTACCACCAGTCTGGACCTGAGTATTGGTGTGAATACTAAGATCTTCTACACTAAGGCTCGAGCCCCCTGGTTTGACCTCCGCTTGTCTGCTTTGTATGTGTCTGCTTCAGCCCTTGGATCTGACACTTGTGTTTCCTCATCTGCTGATGTCCATGTCCCTTCTGCAATCTGGTTACTCCATCATAGTCTCCTGGTGCCCTCTCCTGCTGATCCAGAATGATCTCTTCTGGTTATCTACCACCTTCTGTCCAGTGTCCATAATTTCAGTGTTTGCCATCTGCTGGTCTGAAGTCCAGTGTTCCTGGTGTGTTGAGCCTGCTGTTCCGAAATCCATTGTTTCTGGTGTGTTAAGCCTGCTGGTTTGGAGTCTGCTGTTCCCGGTGTGGACCGCCTGCTGGTTAGGAGTCCATTGTTCCTGGTGTGTGCTTCCTGCTGGTTTGAAGTCCACTGTTCCCGGTGTGTACCATCTGCTGGTCTGGAGTCCGCTGTTTCCGGTGTGTTCTGCCTGCTGGTCCAGAGTCCACCATTCCCGGTGTGTGCCACCTGTTAGACCAGAGTCCGCTTTTCCTGGAGTGTGCTGCCTGCTGGTCTGGAGTCCACGGTTCCTGGTGTGTGCTGCCTCCTGGTCTGGAGTCTGCTTTTCCTGCTGTGTACTGCCTCCTGGTCTGGAGTCTGCTTTTCCTGCTATGTACCACCTGCTGCTCTGGAGTCTGTTGTTCCCGGTGTCTACTACCTACTGGTGGGGAGTCTGTTATTCCTGGTGTCTACTGCCTATTGGTCCGAAACCTGCTGCTTTGGTGTCTTCCAACCCGAGTCCATGTTCTGGCCCCTAATGTCACTGGCTGCAGCTGGTCCGGCAACTGCAACTCACAGTCCTAAAGATCCATATCTCCTACAAGAGATGTTTTAGGCATTGTCTTCTTGCTTGTCAGCTTGTAAATAAAATCCATTGAAATTTGATATTATACCAACTAGAAAGTGGATATACATATATACAATATCTCACAAAATTGAGTACATCCCTCACATTTTTATAAATATTGGACTACATATTTTCATGGGATAACACTGAAGATATGATAATTTGATACATTGTAAAATAGTTATGGTATATCTTGTATAACAGTGTAAATTTTGTGTGCCTTTAAAATAACTCAACACACAGCCATCAATCTCTAAACAGCTGGCAACAAAAGTGAGTACACCCCTATGTGAAAATGAACAAATTGTGCCTAATTTGCCATTTTCCCTACCCGATATCATGTGCCTGGCTAGTGTTACAAGGTCTCACTTGTGAATAGTAAGCAAATATGTTAAATTTGGTGTTATCACTTTCACACTGGAAGTACAATATGTACCTCATTGCAAAGAACTGTCCGAGGATCTGAAAAAAAAGAATTGTTGCACTACATAAAGATGGATGAGGCTATAACAATATTGGCAACACCCTGAAACTGAGCTGCAGCATGGTGGCCCAAGTCCATACAGCAGTTTAACAAGACAGGTTCTACTCAGAACAAGCCTCGCCATGGTCGATAAAAGAAGTTGAGTGCACCCGCTCAGCATTATATCCAAAGGTTGTCTATTCAAAATAGATGTATGAGTGCTGCCAGCATTGCTGCAGAGGTTAAAAGGGTGTATGGTCAGCCTGTTAGTACTCGGACCATATGCTGCACACTGCAACAAGTTGGTCTGCATTGCTGTCATCCCAGAAGAAAGCCTCTTCTAAAGATGATGCATAACAAAGCTTGCAAACAGTTTGCTAAAGATAAGCACATTAAGGATATTGATTACTGGAACCATGTCCTGTGGTCTCATCAGACCAAGATAAACTAATTTGGTTCAGATGATGTCAAGCAAATGTCAAGGTGAGAAGTACAAAAACAAGTGTGTTTTGCCTATGATCAAGCAGGGTTGTGGAAGTATCATGGTTTGTTGCCAGCTGTGAGGAGCTACAGATCACTGAAGGAATAAATGTCAACATGTACTGTGAGATACTGAAGCAGAGCATGATCTCTTTCCTTCTGAAACTGGGCAACAGGGCAATATCCCAACATGATAACTACCCCAAACACACCTCCAAGGAGACCACTGCCTTGCTATAGAAAATAGGTAAAGGTGCTGGATTGGCCAAGCATGTCTCCTGACCTAAAACATATTGAGCATTTGTGGAGCATCCTTAAATACAGTGCCTTGCGAAAGTATTTGGCCCCCTTGAACTTTTCAACCTTTTGCCACATTTTAGGCTTCAAACATAAAGATATAAAATTTTTATTTTTTTTTGTGAAGAATCAACAACAAGTGGGACACAATTGTGAAGTGGAATGAAATTAATTGGATATTTGAAACTTTTGTAACAAATAAAAAAATAAAAGTGGGGCATGCAATATTATTCGGCCCTTTTACTTTCAGTGCAGCAAACTCACAACAGAAGTTCAGTGAGGATCTTTGAATGATTCAATGTTGTCCTAAATGACTGATGATGATAAATATAATCCACCTGTGTGTAATCAAGTCTCCGTATAAATGCACCTGCTCTGTGAAAGTCTCAGGGTTCTGTTTAAAGCGCAGAGAGCATCATGAAGACCGTGGAACACAACAGGCAGGTCCGTGATACTGTTGTGGAGAAGTTTAAAGCCGGATTTGAATACAAAAAGATTTCCCAAACTTTAAACATCCCAAGGAGCACTGTGCAAGCGATCATATTGAAATGGAAGGAGTACAAGACCGCTGCAAATCTATCAAGACCCGGCCGTCCCTCTAAACCTTCATCTCAAACAAGTAGAGGACTGATCAGAGATGCAGCCAAGAGGCCCATGATCACTCTGGATGAACTGCAGAGATCTACAGCTGAGGTGGGGGAGTCTGTCCAATCAGTCATACACTGCACAAATCTGGCCTTTATGGAAGAGTAGCAAGAAGTAAGCCATTTCTCAAAGATATCCATAAAAAGTCTTGTTTAAAGTTTGCCACCTGGGACACACACAACACATGTGGAAGACGGTGCTCTGGTCAGATGAAACCAAAATCGAACTTTTTGGCCCCAACGCAAAACGATATGTTTGGCGCAAAAGCAACACAGCTCATCACCCTGAACACACCATCTCCACTGTCAAACATGGTGGGGGCAGCATCATGGTTTGGGCCTGCTTTTCTTCAGCAGTGACAGGAAAGATGGGTAAAATTGATGGAAAGATGGATGGAGCCAAATACAGGACCATTCTGTAAGAAAACCTGTTGGAGTCTGCAAAAGACCTGAGACTGGGACAGAGATTTATCTTCCAACAAGACAATGATCCCAAACATAAAGCAAAATCTACAATAGAATGGTTCACAAATGAACGTATCCAGGTGTTAGAATGGCCAAGTCACAGTCCAGACCTGAATCCAATCGAGAATTTGTGTAAAGAGCTGAAAACTGCTGTTCACAAACGCTCTCCATCCAACCTCACTGAGCTCCAGCTGTTTTCCAAAGAAGAATGGGCAAGAATTTCAGTCTCTCGATGTGCAAAACTGAGACATACCCCAAGAAACTTGCAGCTGTAATCGCAGCAAAAGATGGCGCTAAAAAGTATTAACTTAAGGGGGCCGAATAAGTTTGCATGCCCCACTTTTCTGTTTTTTTTATTTTTTACAAAAGTTTAAAATATGAAAATAAATTTCATTCCACTTCACAATTGTGTCCCACTTGATTCTTCACAAAAAAAAAAAAATTTTTTTACATCTTCATGTTTGAAGCCTGAAATGTGGCAAAAGGTTGAAAAGTTCAAGGGGGCCAAATACTTTCGCAAAGCACTGTATTTATTTATTTATATATATATACAGATTTTTTATATATATATATATATAATATATATATATATTATATAAAATAAATAATATATATATACGTATATACAGATTTTTTTGTAAATGCTGTATTATACATTTTCATGGGACAACGCTGAAGACATTATACTATAAATCCTTATGACAACTTTGCTCAGGGCAGATTGACACATCTCATATCTCAAAGATACAAGTCACTTTCATGGTGAAATGGATCAATTCCTCAAATTACATCAGGACAAAACTGAGAAACTGAACAAACCACAGACACGGGAATATTTTGCAGATTATAATGGTCCCTGAATTATAATGGTCCCTGAAACCTGTCAGTGCAATAGGATACTCTTTGGAAATGAATGGTATCCAATTCAAACCACACACTGCCTTTGTGTCTCAGTTATTATTATTTGTATAGGAACATAATTTTTTGATTTTTGATCAACAGATCTACTACCAACTCAGGGGGGCCATAATGGGGAGTGCTTGCGTCCCTATAAATTCAAATCTGCTCCTGGGTTGGTGGGAGGACACTGTTGTGTTTGCTTGTTTGCTAAATCAAACTCAAGATACTGTAATAAGATCTTAATGTGGCAGCGTATATTGAATATATTTTCATACTATGGCAGGGCAACAAGGCTATTTTTTTTAAAAAATTACAAGCTTATAACATGTGAATGATATTGTACTTCACTTTACATCAGAGACCAAAGAATTTATACTTCCTTTCCTAGATTTGTGAATTAATAAAACGAAGACTAAATTTTATTGTAAAAAAAAAAAAAAAAAAGCAATGAATAGTTCATTCTGGTTGGAGAGCTGTCACTGTAGAGAGGAATACCCAGGGACCAATTCTTGAGATTAAGAAATAATTGTTTGAATTTTAGGATATTTTAACAGCAGGCGGTAGATCTCAAAAATAGATTAAGAGAAGTGGATACTCCCCTCCAATTTCTTAATGATGTGTCCTACATTACATTACAGAAAGGTAGATCATCCCTCTTGAAGAAAATAAGGGAGGAGAGAGAAGGAATCGACTTTGGAGTTGTTGGGACATACGACATCTATTCTAATTAAGTTAGGGATATCTTACCTAAAAACTGAAATATACTCTTATTGGATGACACTCAAGGACCTTCTCCATAAAAAAATGGTGATTACTTATGACAAAGGAAAGAGCCTGTGGGGTCAATACATATTTACACCTGTTTCATTCTTGTTAAACAAGTTCAGGTAAGCGCTTCGTGAAGATCCAGATACCCTAATACAAATTGTTGCTGTTTGCCTCTCACATATGTAACCTTTTAACAAAGCCCATATTGAAGTAACCGCATATCGGCATGAAATGTATGGATACCAAATGCCTAATAAGGATCAGGATGAAGTTATATCATGATTAGATGCAGAATGTATCAACCAGTAACTTATGACAGGTTTCCCTTAACCAAGATAGTAGATATGTATCCATTCATATGTTTAACATTTATAGGTTTTAACAATAAGGGATTATAAAAGTGTGCTCAGTAGGTACAAAGAGTCATTGTTGGACCAAAAAGTGGTCTGAATTTTCAACTCAGAAATAAGCACTTTATACAGCGCTGTAGAGTAGTATATGAATGCTGTTCAGCGCATGCACTGTAGAAATAGAAAGCTTTATGGTGACCATTACACTATGTTTGTGTGCTGGACACAGTAGTGTGATTGTTATATGTCTGTGTGGATTTTGGTGGATGGTGCATGGTATGAGATCACACATGCGTGGCTTAACCTTCCTCTAGTGTTAGCTTTCTGTTACTCTTTCTTATGTTAACGGGTCGGTTTTGAACCGTGTCTTAAATCACCCCTAGGATACCCTAAAAACAATTATTTATGATCAAATTTGTTTCTTACCTCTTAGTTACCTTGTTAGGGTTTCTCATCCATGGAAGGATTGATTTTAATATTTTTGTTGTGGCCCCCTGGGCCTTTCATTAGAGCTATTCTTTAATAAAAATATTGTCAAATGAACCTCAAGAGAATAATATATACTTAAAAAAGTTTGCTATATTACCTGACTATTACTGAAGGGTTTTAGGAAGGGAGGATCTCTCCTTAAGGAGAACACCGAACGAACGGCTTGGAGAGTTTTGGTTTTGCCTTTTCGCCCTCTTACTTAGCATCTGCATATCACAAAGGCATTATGGAAAGGGCTGAGAGAGCCCACAGCGCCCTCTTTGGTTGTAACAAATCCTCAATTTGCTTTTGACCCACCGAGTCTTGAGAAAGCAAAAAGGATTTTTTAGCCAAGCCAGTTATCTTTCATCTACAGACAACGCTGTTTCGGGATTTTTGTCCTCTTCAGTGCAGAGTAGAGAAAATACTAGCTGGCTGTGTGGGAGGCATCGGGTACTCAGGAAGGGAAATCTCCAAAACTTTGAAGGATTTGCCCTTAGCAGATATCACGATACTGAACCACAGCTTGTTGTAACAATTTTTTGGTTTTAAGCAAAAGGGACTTTTTTGCCATTAAGCATATCTGCTATCTACAACATATGCTGTACGGGATAAAGCACGCCCTTCAGTGCAGTGTAAAAAATCGTCATGGCTTTGAGCACGGTCTTGGGAAAAGGGCAAGATTTTTTAGGCAAGCACGAACTGCTTGTAGAGTTTTGGATTTTTTCCCTTTTCTCTGAGAAGTTGGCTGCGTAGATCGGTAGTCAGGCGGATTTTTGGGAAGGGGCTGTAGAGATGCCCACAGCGCACTCTGCTTAGGTTAGTAAGCTGAAATCCCAAGTTGTTGGTTGAACAAATCCACCCCAGAGTCTTGAAAAGCAAAAAGATTTTTTAGCCAAGCCAGTATCTCTCATCTACAGACAACGCTGTTTCAGGATTTTTGTCCCTCTTCAGTGCAGAGTAGAGTAGATACTGGGTGTGTGGGAGGCATCGGGTAGCTCAGGAAGGGAGATCTCTCCTTAAGGAGAGCACCGAACGAACGGCTTGTAGAGTTTTTGTTTTGCCTTTTCGCCCTCTACTTAGCATCTGCATATCACAAGGCATTATGGGAAAGGGGCTGAGAAGCCCACAGCGCCCTCTGTTGGTTGTAACAAATCCTCAATTTGCTTTTGACCCACCGAGTCTTGAGAAAGCAAAAAGGATTTTTTAGCCAAGCCAGTAACTCTCATCTACAGACAACGCTGTTTTCAAGATTTTTGTCCCTCTTCAGTGCAGAGTAGAGAAGATACTGGCTGGCTGTGTGGGAGGCATCGGGTAGCTCAGGAAGGGAAGATCTCTCCTTAAGGAGAGCACCGAACGAACGGCTTGTAAAGTTTTTGTTTTGCCTTTTCGCCCTCTACTTAGCATCTGCATATCACAAGGCATTATGGGAAAGGGGCTGAGAAGCCCACAGCGCCCTCTGTTGGTTGTAACAAATCCTCAATTTGCTTTTGACCCACCGAGTCTTGAGAAAGCAAAAAGGATTTTTTAGCCAAGCAGTACTCTCATCTACAGCAACGCTGTTTCGGGATTTTTGTCCCTCTTCAGTGCAGAGTAGAGAAGATACTGGCTGGCTGTGTGGAAGGCATCGGGTAGCTCAGGAAGGGAAGATCTCTCCTTAAGGAGAGCACCGAACGGCTTGTAGAGTTTTTGTTTTGCCTTTTCGCCCTCTACTTAGCATCTGCATATCACAAGGCATTATGGGAAAGGGGCTAAAGAAGCCACAGCGCTCTTCTGTTGGTTGTAACAAATCCTCAATTTGCTTTTGACCCAACGAGTCTTGAGAAAGCAAAAGGATTTTTAGCAAGCCAGTATCTCTCATCTGACAGACAACGCTGTTTTCGGGTTTTGTCCTCTCAGTGCAGAGTATGGAAGATACTGGCTGGCTGTGTGGGAGGCATCGGGTAGCTCAGGAAGGGAGATCTCTCCTTAAGGAGAGCACCGAACGAACGGCTTGTAGAGTTTTTGTTTTGCCTTTTCGCCCTCTATCTTAGTATCTGCATATCACAAGGCATTATGGGAAAGGGGCTGAGAAGCCCACAGTGCCCTCTGTTGGTTGTAACAAATCCTCAATTTGCTTTTGACCCACTGAGTCTTGAGAAAGCAAAAAGGAATTTTTGTAGCCAAGCCAGATTCTCTCATTCTACAGACAACGCTGTTTTCAGGATTGTTGTCTCTCTTCAGTGCAGAGTAGAGAAGATACTGGCTGTGTGGGAGGCATCGGGTAGCTCAGGAAGGGAAGATCTCTCCTTAAGGAGAGCACCGAACGAACGGCTTGTAGAGTTTTTGTTTTGCCTTTTCGCCCTCTACTTAGCATCTGCATATCACAAGGCATTATGGGAAAGGGGCTGAGAAGCCCACAGCGCCCTCTGTGGTTGTTAACAAATCCATCAATTTGCTTTGTTGACCCATCGAGTCTTGAGAAAGCAAAAAGGATTTTTTAGCCAAGCCAGTATCTCTCATCTACAGACAACACTGTTTCGGGATTTTTGCCCTCTTCAGTGCAGAGTAGAGAAATATGGTTGGCTGTGTGGGAGGCATCGGGTAGCTCAGGAGGGAAGATCTCTCCTTAAGGAGAGCACCGAACGAACGGCTTGTAGAGTTTTTGTTTTGCCTTTTCGCCCTCTATTTAGCATCTGCATATCACAAGGCATTATGGGAAAGGGGGCTGAAGGGTTTTAGAACACATTTCTTAAATGTAAAAAAAAATATACATATATATATTTTATATTATTAACTCTAGTAACATCTATGGTGTTACGGGTCAATTTTGACCCATATCTAACTACTTTCTGAAAAAGGCAAAAAACTGAATTTTTTTTTTTATAGAACTTTAATACAAATAAAAGATGAAAATCATATTAACATTAATAGCAATAATAATAAAAAGTAGCTTTTCTAGGTCAAACAAACAAACAACAATCAATCAAGCAAATCAAATTAACAGAAATCAAGTACTAGTTTTTAGATGCATTAGTATTTTGATGCATGTGTGGCAAAAAGTGACACTTTTTGTGTGTTCTTTGCAGAGGTATTTTTTGCAGGCGAAGCACGATGTGTTTGTCTTTCTGTCCTTATTGCTAGGGCAGACCTGACACCTCTTTCTTTTTTGAATCAGGTGGTCTCACTGGGGTTGTGGCTTGTGGTTGATGTTGAGGCAGGGCTGGTTGAGGAGGATGCTGGTGATGATGCTCTTTGTGTTGCTGTGGGTGTGGGTGAAGCACTTGTTGAGCTCTGGAGTTGTCGGACCAAGGCTGCAGCGGCTGGGTCTCGGGGCACCCGTTCCCTTTGGTCAATGTGCGCCTTGACAAGGGATCTTCCTAGTTCCTCAAGAAACATCCTCCGCTTGTTTTTTTTCTTTGAATTCCATCCTTGGTGAATGTGGGTCCACAACACAAACGCATTGTATGCTGTCACATCAAGGATGTTGGAAAATACAACCATTGGCCATCTCCTAGTCATTCACTGGCAAGTGTAGGTGGCAGTCAGCTTGTCCAGGTTGTCGACTCCTCCTTTGTTTTTGTTATAGTCCAGGATGATTCTGGGCTTTTTGTCACTTCCTGATGACACAGCTGCATCTTTGTGAAGTGTGGACATCAGTACCACATTCCGTCGTTTTTTGGGGCAGTATGAAACAGCAGTGGTGGTGTCTGTAAAAACAAACTTTGAGGAAAGTGGAGCCCTGTCCTTCATCTGCAACAATTCAGCGGGCAGCTCAGGTTTGGGTTTTTTTCACTGTGCCCACCATGGTGATTTTCCTCCTGAGAAGATCTTGTCCAAGGTCATAGCTGGTAAAAAAAAATTGTCACAAGTAATGTTGTGACCCTGCAGTCCAGTAATCATATCGAGGACTACACGGTTCCCTTGGTTTTTTTCAGGGATGCCGCTTGGAGACTTGCCTGTGTAAATCTGTAGATTCCATGCATAGCTAGTTTTTGCATCACAGGCTGCCCAGATTTTTATGCCGTATTTGCCTGGCTTACTTGGCATGTATTGCTGGAAGGGGCATTTTCCACGGAAAGGGAGAAAACGTTCGTCTACTGTCACCTTGAACATCAGTGGAAGGAGGTGCACCCATTTCTCCCAAACATCCCTGATGGGAGCATGTTTGTCAGATTTTGTTCTGGTGTCTCTGTTGTCAAATCTGAGGACTCTTGATATCATTTGAAACTTTTGAAGTGACATTGTTGGCCGGAAAATATTCCTGCCTGTCGATGTGTCCCAGAGACGATCAGTGGCCTCGTTGCAGGATGTGCACACTCCAGCAAAGAGAAGAACACCAATGTAGGCATCCAGGTCATCCTCTTGAAGGTCATTCCACATGTTACCGTGGACTTTTTTCCTTCAAGGTTTGTCATAGCAATAATGACTTTTTTTATTGACAATGGCATAAACAGATCAAAACATGTCTTGATGTCACTTACTCTTGTCACAGCAAACCTTGTGATCCCAGGGGTCATTTTTATGACATTTGCAGCATCTGCCCTGCCATGTACATCTGGAGGTACTGAGCTCCAAATGATCTTGCCACTTTTGGATTTGAATCTTTCAGCGGGAGCAGCTTCAGCACCGGTGACCTCCTCATCAGACTGATCAGAACTGTCTGTGTCTTCCGGTTGATACTCCACATCATCTTCCTCCTCAGAAACCTGTTCATCTGTATCAGTTTGCTGCTGTGTGTCCTCTGATTCATTATCATCCAAGATATAATCCAGAATTTGGCTTGCATCTAATCTTCTCCTCATTGTTGCATGGTGTAAACTGAAGATGTATACTCTGCAAAGTACCAACTGTAAGCTGATTTGGCCATACATGCCTGGACATGTCCCTAACTCAAGTTGTTGGAGGTAGAGCTGGCTGTGGGCTGTTGGTTTATATTGTGTTTATGAGTTCAGTTTTGGGACTTATTATTGTTTTTTTTACTCTTATATTAGACCTGGGTCGAAATTGACCCCAACAACACAAATGTTATAATTTTAATAAGAGCATTTTACAATTTAGTAAAATAGTTTTATTTTATTGTATTTTGTTTAAAAATAAGTTCCTGAAAAAGTCTTGATGCAATAAACAAATGTATGTAGAATTTGTATGCATTTAAAACCTAAAACGGGTCGGTCACGACCCTAACACTAGAGGAAGGTTAAACCAAAAGTAGCTGCATGCAAAAAAGGAAACTGTGGACGCGGAAGATTATGGTGTCAACAAACTGCTCTATATACCATATTTTTCAGACAAATAGACACACCATACTATAAGACGCACCTAGGTTTTAGAGGTGGAAAATAGGAAAAAAAATTTAAGAAGAATGTGTGGGCTGAGGTGTAGTATTTATTGAAATAGATGCAACTTTTTGATCACTTTTTATTCCAATTTTTTGAGGACATGAAATGACCAAAAAAACGCAATTTCAGCATTTCAAATTTTATCTATTCTATGGTGTACAGCGTACGGGATAAATGGTGTAATATTTTAATAGATCGGACGTTTATGGACGTGGCAATACTGATTGTGTGTCACTTTTTTATTTTTTAATTTGTAAAATGCCGAAAGGGGGTGACAATCTTTTAATATTTTTTTTTTACTTTTTTTTACTTTAATACTAGGGTACATGACCACTCAAGTGGCACACTTCCTTGTCCTATATTTAGCAGTACTATTGTACTGTTCATTCATTACCTACTACACTCTGCCTATGGCAGGGTAAAACATGTACATACATGGCAACTGCAGAAGCCTGCATGTGGATTCCGGCTGCTATGGCAACTGATAACCCCCCTGCAATTATATTGGGGGGGGGGGGGCGGTTATTTTTTTGGAGTTCATTGTGCAGATTAAGTGACAGCCGCTGCTTGCGCCATACATCTTTCCCAATGTCATGACATTCAGTTACCTTACATGTTGGGAAGGGATTAAATTCTGCAATAATAACAGGAGAGGGAACACACTGAATTAATAGTTTAATGCTGGGCCATCAGGGTCAGTGTGGAATCTCTGAGTGGATTCAGTTTATCTCTTCTACTGACAGTTTATAACGTGAGTAATAAGTAGTAATCAGCACTTGGTTTGTCAACAATGCCAGTTTTCAGTCAGATGGTACCCTGTGCAGGATGTCTTTTTGGTTTTTGGTGCACCTAGCCTCTTCAAACATAGATTTAAAAGTGAATATCAGAGTTTTTAAATTTCAAACAAATAAAACTACACTCTTTAATTTACATTGCTGACAAAATACAATAAACTGACAGCATCAAATGTAAAATGTAACTTGACCTTACGAAGAAAATAATGCAAGCAAATGTGTAAAGGGGGTGCCAAGTTGTGACAAGTTATGTATAGGGTCCCAAGAATAGTGTGGGTCTGCCAGAATGGGAGGTGCTCGTACAGATGCCCTTTTAGCTTAAAGAGAGGACCCCAGACCTATGACCTCCATATGCGCTAAAGGGCAAATAAACAGGGGTTGTATTAAAAAGACATCCCATTGTCATGAAATAGATATGCTGTAAATATCAATATATAAAATTATCTCCATTGCAAAGGTTGCATCAGTTCTATAATATGATGGAAACCAGCGGCTTACACGTAGATAGACATATAGATAGAAGGATGTGATGTAGATAGATAAATAGATATCATATAGAGATGTGAGATAAAGAGATATGAGAAAGATAGATTAATAGATAGATACAATGTAGATTGCTTAACTATTTTAAGAGGTTGGACCAGGACCTATCAGACATTGATCCTAGCAATATGCAATCATTGTCTAAAGTGGGACAACCCCTTTAACCTATATTTCCCTCTCCCATCAACACCATGCCAGAATTGCCAGAGCTCCAGTGTTCCCCCCAGGTCCCTCACTGATGACATTACCTTCATATATCCCATGATGCTGTAACCAGTCAATGGCTTCTGTGGTAACATGCTTTACATGCAGACATGTGACTGCTGAGGCCAGAGACTGTTTGTGGAAACATTAGAGTCATGACAGTACTGGACCATTGGTGATGGAGAGGTAAATATGGGTTATTTTTTCTATTTTAGCATAGTAGGAAGTGAAAGGGAGTTTTTAAGAACTCTTAGAAAACCCATTCAATTGTCATTCTGTAAGCATGTTCTGAAAATAACAAAGTCACAGTGTAAGTATTTTATATTAATAATTGTATTAGCTATATAAATGATATTTTATTAAAGAGGTTGTCCAGGAATAGAAACAGAGGCAGCTTTCTTTCAAAAACAGTACCACACCTATCCACAGGTTGAGTCTGGTATTGCAGCTCAGCCCTTTTCCCTTTAAGAGAATTGAGCTGCAATGCAAAACACAACTCATGTACAGATTTAAGAAAAGGCAGCTGTGTTTTTCTAGTTCTGAACATTAATTCAATAACATATTGTATACTATACTATAGCTGATGAAGCAAACTGTACAATGTGAATCTTTACCACTAGATGGGGCTATAGGTGCTAGAATATGATTGCAATTTCCTCATCTCATCCAACAAGGCCCAATGATTTTGATTTTATTTTGATGGCTTTTTTCCTTGAGCACTTGTCTGCTCTGTATCTTTCTCACTACTTTGTTGCTTATTTTTACTTTGCTTCTTGTCATATTCATTTCTTTTTTTTATTTTTGCAAAGCCTTACCTAGCTTTCATTAGCATGAGCAAACACAAGGGTACTATGCTGAGTAGAAAACACTGATGACACAATTGGTATAGATCCTTTCATTCCAGGACAAAAAAACATATAGTATAAATAAATCTCTAATACAATTTATAACATATTATTAAAATGATTTCAGTTGCAGTGACAATACTATGTGATAATTGCAGTAGCCCTGCACATTGTAACTATTCATCTTACCTTAACATAATGAATGAGACGTTGCTCTTCGTTTACTTTATATGTTTCCACCCCAAGTTCTTTGGCGACTCTTATGATTCTGTTCTGAGTTGGTCCTATATAAGCACCACCAAGATCCACATATTTTGCTTTGCTATTCTGAGATAAAGAAAAAAAAATCTATAAAATGACTATAATTCAGTAGGAGTGACACATTTTAACATGTGCTCAGGTACAAAAGCAAAAAAAGGGAATAGTTATGTATAGTCTCACAGATCAAAAGAAAAATTCCTAAAACAATAATCTTTAATAGATATGCATTAAAATAATTATCCTTTATATATAAAAATGGCCTCACACATATAGCCACTATACAAATATGCAACTGTACATGTATAAAGTACCCGGTGTATATCAGTACCTAAATACAAAAGCAAGTGGACAATGTCTAGCTAATACAGCAAAAAAGACATTGTGCCAAATACCTATTAGCAGGGAGAAGTGCCCCTATAAGAGGGAGGAAAATGTGGTAAAAAATGTGGTCAAAAACTCACGGTTCTGAAGACCTTGTCACAGTAGACTCCGTTGTCCCATTGGACCAGTATATACCATATAATAGAAAAAGCACTATCGCTATCACTATACTAGTCCTATCCAGATAGAGCACTCGCCCCGAAAAGGGCGACCCCACCTCTCGGCGACTCACCCTAACTAACTAAATTATACAGTAACATACATAAAAAACACAGACATAAGTCCCGAGCGTTTCCCCAAGATATGGTTCATCAGGGGATAATAATTTTTACATCTGTGATGAGAGATGATGATGGTCCAAGTGATGGCATGATGAGGCCATAATAAGTGCCAGACGTATATCACTTATAAACCCCCCTATTAACCAAATTTAAATACTCAGCCAATCCAATGCACTTTACTCACCAAAAGATACAGAAGTAAAGTCCTTGCACATGTTTCAATAGCAAAACAAGACGCCAAACACCACATTTTCCGCAAGCCCCGTTCCGCCAAACCGGAAGTGACAAACCGGAAGTGGCAAAGCAAAAGTAATTCTCTTCAGCACGTGCGCCCCAAATAGGAACTAGACTGGTGAAACGAGTGAAACGGGCACGCGCCCGGTCCCCGCCCCCGCAATAGCAAAACCAGTGCAAAACGCCCCCCATAGGCAAGGGCGCACTCGGGCGCCCAACTTACAGAAAAATACTTTGGGAAAACAATAGCATAATGGGGGACCCAATTTAAAACAGGGGGCTTATCATCAAGACTAAATATCGAGTACACAAGGTTACGTTAAATAACCCAAAATGGATATAAACTACCAATAGTTAAGGCTAAGTAAAATAAAGTGATGGGCAGGAAGACAAAAAAAAGATATAGAAATATTATTTTACTCTGACAGTATTGATAATAAAGAGACTATACCCAACACATGGATGTATTCTCAACTGATTACCCTATCAACAGAACCCAAAGAAAAGAACCAAAAAAAAAAACAAACAAAAAAAAAACTAAAATTTATGAAAAATATTATAAAAAACACCCAAAAATTGCAGGTTTTCGTTAAGACCATCAGGGGTCGTAGTATGTAATCTGAAAATCCACTCGGTTTTTTTTTTAAAGCAGCTTTTTTCCCCAATCACCCCTCGAGGTGTTTTCCTCACGACCTCAATGATCAAAAAATTTCGGGTGTGTTGGATCATTATTATGACATTCACATACATGTCGAGCTATCGGTGTATCTTTTTTAGCCTAATGCCCCCTAGATGCTCGCCAACTCATTTCTAAATTGTCTCTTAGTCTTTCCAACATATCCTAACGGGCAAGTACAACTGCATAAATAAATGACTCCTTCACTCTTAGAGAGGCACTTAGAGATCTGGAAAATGATGACAGCATTATCTGTAAGCCATCGGATAAGGGCGGGAATCTAGTAGTGTTGGATCATTCTAAGTATATTAGCATATGTAGCGATTTTTGAAGGATCGCTCATGCTATTCTATTCTCTCATGTGATCCTAAAACCTTCCTCTGTCAGGAGCTAGAAGAAATTTTGATACAGGCCTTGACAGAGGGTTGATCTCAGCTAATGAGAGTAAATTTGTGATACCAAAACTTTCCGGTTACCCCTTGTTTTTATGCCCTACCTAAGTAATAAGGGTATGACCCCATTAAAAGGACGCCCAATAGTGTCAGGTGTGGTTTCCCTTGGGTCTCAGAATGTCAGCATTTTATTGATAACATCCTGAAAGAATTTGTGTATGCTTTCCCGTCATTCATCAAGGACACTCCTGATTTGTTGAGAAGATTGGACGGACTGACAGTTGAGGGACACACTAAGCTCGCCTCCATTGATGTAGAGGCTCTCTATAGCAGCTTTCCCGCATGATTGTGGGGTGCATGCTGTAGAGTATTCCTCTCTATTAGGGGTTACATCTTAGAGGCATAATCAACTTGCCCTTTACAGCTGCTTGTTTCGTCCTTGAACACAATTTTTTCATTTTTAATGTAAGATCTTCCACCAGCTCAGGGGTACTGCTATGGGGAGCCCGTGTGCTCCCTGTATGCAAATTTTATTCCGGGCTGGTGGGAGGTACCATTGTGTTTTAGTGACATGACCTACCCCATACGGTTTAATATCCTGTTTTGGGGTAGGTTTATTGATGATATCCTAATTTTGTGGAATGGGACGACAGAGGCGTTTGATGACTTTGTGGGAAGTCTTAATATTAATAATGTTGGCATGAAATTCACTTCAGCTATTGATGACGTGTGCCTTCCTTTTTTGATTTTATATCATTAAAGATAAATCTGGCAATCTACATACAAAAAAACCTTTTGGAAACCCAAACCCCA
Organism: Phyllomedusa bahiana; assembly: GCA_025379985.1. Lineage (NCBI taxonomy): Eukaryota > Metazoa > Chordata > Amphibia > Anura > Hylidae > Phyllomedusa > Phyllomedusa bahiana. The sequence goes on from JAODAL010032472.1 coordinate 40,169, forward strand.
AATAATAGTCTCTCCGTGGGAGAGTTACCATCCCAGACCCTTAAAAAGGGGTATACCAAAGGGGCAGCTTTTCCCGAGTTGGAGAAACTGCTCCAGGAAAGGAGATATTTGTTACAAGCAAGGGACCTTAAAAAACGGTTTGTGGATCGGGGTTATCCCGAAAAAGTCATTGATGAGGCATTTGTCAAGGCACTTGAAAGTGATAGATCGAGACTGCTCAATGGTGTGGACAGAACAGCAAGTTCCCCCACAAATCAAACTAAGGGATCGTGGCAAAATTTGATCAGGGCCACGAACTCGCGAGAGACCGGAGTTCTAGACACTGGGGTATCTTGAGGTCAGATCAGGATTTAAAGATGTCCTCCCTGATTTTCCTCAGATTACATTCAGGAAAGGAAGATTTATTGGGGATAGACTGGTGCATTTGTTTATATAGTCCCTAAAAAAACAGGGACCTGGTTTGGATCGACAAACCACTAGGTACCTTTCGGTGTGGGGACAACGTGTGGCATGTCCATTTATTGAGCAGTCAAAGACTTTCACTGATTTTAAATCAGATCGTACATTTGTGAAGAAGATTTTTCCAACTGTAAGAGTGAAGGAGTCATTTATTTATTCAGTTGTACTTGCCATTAGGATTGTTGGAAAGACTAAGAGACAATTTTAGAAGACAAGTTGGCGAGCATCTAGGGGAATTAGGCATAAAGTATACCCGATAGCTCGACATGTATGTGAATGTCATATAATTTATCCAACACACCTGAAATTTTTGATCATTGAGGTCGTGAGGAAATCACCTCGAGGGGTTGATTGGGATACAAGACTGCTTAAAAAGAAACCGAGTGGATTTTTAGATTACATATACGACCCCTGATGGTCTTAATGAAAACCTGCAATTTGGTGTTTTTATAATATTTTTCATAATTTCAGTTTTTTTTTTTTTTTGGTCCTTTCTTTGGATTCTGTTGATGGGGTAATCAGTTGAGAATATCATACCATGTGTTGGGTATAGTTCTTTATTATCAATACTGTCAAAGGGATATTTTATTTCTATATCTTTTTTGTCTTACTGCCATCACTTTATTTTACTTAGCCTTAATATTGGTTTATATCCATTGGATTATTTAACGTAAACCTGTGTCTCGATATTGAGTCTTGAAAGATAAGCCTCCTGTTACTTGGGTCACCATTATGCTATTGTGTCCAACGTAATTTTCTGTATAGTTGGGGCGCCCGAGAGTGCGCCCTTGCCTATGGGGCGCGTGTGCACTGGTTTGCTAGTTGCGAGGCGGGGATCGGGGCGCGTGGGGCGTTTGCCCCAATGTTTCGCGTCTAGTTCCTATTTGGGGCGCACGTGCTGAAGTGAATTACTTTCGTTTTGCCACTTCCGGTTTGGCGGAACGGGAGGCGCGCGAAACATGTGGTGGTTGGCGTCTTTGTTTTGCTATTGAGCATGTGCAAGGACTTTACTCCTGTATCATTGGTGAGTAAAGTGGCATTGGAATTGGGCTGAGTAGTTTATTTGGTTAATAGGGGTGGGTATATAAGTGTTCTGTTGGCCTCATCTCCATCCTTGGACCATCATCATCTCTCATCACGTGTATAATTATTATGTCTGGACTGCTTACTTATAAATGTTGTAAAAGTCAAAATTTTTGACATATACATTTGAACTAAAGTAATTACACACAAACAGTTGTACTATACGAGTATTTTACTGCGCACATTTAGTAAACATACATAATGGGGAAGAAAATAAGAGTGTGATAATATGGTAACTTCTCCAAGAGCTAATTGGGAAAAGGTGTTCTAATTAAGAAAATTCAATTTAAGTATGGTTTTCACATGTGCTTTGTCCATTGAATTTTGGCACAAAAAGACACAAATAGGACCCAGTTCAATTCCATGCTGGTTCTAAGGAAACTGTGAAAAAAATTGGGCTTCCAGATAATCGTATTCTTATGTCTAACTTTAACCTTAACACAAACTGTAACCATTATCCTAACTGTAAGTTTGGATGAATGCTTTTAAAGTGTTTTAGAGGTTAACTTACCCTTCAAATTTGCTCCATTTCCCCCTGCTGCAATGTCACTTTTGGCTTTCCTAGGTTACCGCTATGTTGTTGAATGTGAATGATGCATCTTGTCACACAATTTTGGGTTCCTAAAACTAGGGAAAATCTGGGAAAACTAAAAGTTACTTGGGCCCCAAAAGCCCACATCTGGTTGGAAAGTGGGGCCGATTGAAAATGTGGTAACTGAAGCACAAAAAGGTAATTTAAAAGGGGGTTTCTCCCACACTTTTTCCCAAAAAGAGTTTTAGCAGTTTTGCACTTACTCTGTCTCCGGAGGCTGTGTGGGGTTTTTTAGACTTCCCCATTTTTCCCGGTTTCAAAAGCAACCTGAAAAACCTTCTTCAGGAGCTTATAACTAACTTTTAACACCACCAGTCCTCCCACAAACATTTCCGCCCCAAAAAACTTCTGTCTCCCCCAAATTCCTTGTATTGTAAACCCACACGGGCAGGGTCCTCTTTTTTTCTCTGTATCATTACAGTCATTTTTTGCACATTGTATTTATTCATCATTTGTTTTTTTGTAACTCCCTTGAATTTTACAGCACCCCCGGAATTAATAATAATAGCATGATAATTTCAATTTACAGATAAAGCCATGCTTTTTTAATCCACAAAACACATGCACCTTTTGTTTTGTGAAGTTCAGGTTAGATATAAAAAGTTTTTTTTCAATTCGTCCCCCAGTGGGGTGATATAACTTTTTTCTTGCTTTCAGCTAATCAGATAATAGACACCTATCTGGTATGCCGGTAACCATAGAAACCTGTGTGTACTTCATTGACAAATGTATTTAGAAAAATACTTAATTTCATTGTCCCTTTATATTGAAAGCTAATCTTTGTAGTGAGAAAAACCCTTTAGCATCTAAAAACCCTAATTATTTACCTAAACCCAAATTAGGACTGTGGTCAACTTTTTGCTAATTTCCACCAAAATTTGATTCAGGCCTACCAAAGTTGAATTTGACATCAACCCGAATCTGATGTGCAACACCATTGTTTACTAATAAATCTGTTTTACCCAAGAAATTGCTTAGTGTGAAAAATGCCTCAATGCAAACATCATCTATATCATAGAGATGTTTAGCATTGCTTAAGAGCTGGGTGTACATAAATTCATAATTCGATAAATAACCAAAAAGTTGAGAAAATGTAGGGCTCTCACTAGGTATGGGAAGCCTGTTAGGATCATGTCTAGAACATAATGGGCATTACTGAAAGAGGTGAGAAAGACCCAAAGGGTAAGAGCAAAAGACGCTTGTATAGTTACATGTGGTGCACCATGCTGGCTTACAACCAATTGATGACCCCTCTACTATTCAATTGGGCGGGATGCCCAGCACATTTCAAGTGCCCAATACAAAATACTGAAACCTTCTGCTCCCCAGTATTTAGGGCAAAAAAACTGATCTGAAAAATAGGTATTAGTTTGTACAGTGTCAACTATATCCACAAGCTGGCAACCTGCGTCAAGGGTTCTTATTTTCTTGCGAGTCCCTACACTAACAATATACAGGAAAAAAAGAACAAAAATCCTACAGAAAACTTTATAAACTCCAAAAACATGTGTCCACTATTAGTAAAACACTGAACAAGAATGGTGTTCATGGAAGGAAATCACAAGGGAGGCCACTGCCACAAAAAGTAAAAGTTCAAGCCTTTACCTTAACCCTTTTGAGTATTGTGGCAAAACCTATAGAGGGTTTTGTTTGTAAGGAAAAATTCATGCATTAAAACAAATTTACAGGAAGGAATGATCCAAAATTCTTCAACAATATGTAAATCTTATTTGCAACTACAATAAACATTGGATGGAGGCAACTGGTGCTAAAGGGGGATTAACAGATTATTAAATTTAATGTTTCATCTACTTTTCTACCTGCACTGTGGACATCTACTCAATCTTATTAAAAGACTAGAACAATAATTCTGAAGGATTCACTTTTTTTTTTTGCAATGTTATATGTTTTTCTAGTATCACTTAGTATATCATGCATTCTCTTTTCATTTTATAATTATATGTAAGTACAAAGTAGTGACATTATATACTGATTATTTTTTAAATATTGCAGCTGTTTATTTTTTTAGACTCTACTATATTGGAGACACACATTTTCTTCACCTGTAGAAATCCGTGCTTCTCAAACTGCAAGTTGGGCCTCACTGGTGAGACATCCCCAAGTTGTTAGTGAAGCATATCTGAAAAATGGTTTCGAAAGGAACAACTGTTTGTATGCTGATCTCTCCAGCTACAAGAGCCTTTTCCATACCACAAGAATATCTTAGTTGGCTGCTTTTATTGCTGTTTTGTTTAATAATCATAGACTTTAATGGATAGTGTGACCCAGGCATCACCCTGTTTTTACTTGTGCAGACCGAGTAGAAAATGATTGAAATGCCTTGGTATAGACAGTGCAGCAGAGTTTTTGTGCTTTATGTAAATAGTAATTAATTGGAGTTGAAGCAGTATTCTGTTTTTTATTCCTTTTTATTTATTTACAGAATGGAAAATGATCTGAGTTTCTTGTATACATGTATTTAAAATTAGCCGATATACTTTTTTAAAACCAGTGACGTACACTTCAGTCTCTGCACGGTAAAATGGCATAGCCCATAAATTGGTCCTGCGTAATTTATCCATAGCCCAACAATGTCATTTTAGCTTTAATGGCTGTCATCTGAATGATAATCTTTCTTACTGCAGGATACTACTTCCAAATGGTGGCACCAAAGACCCTGCTCTTTTTTCTATAACGTATGTGCATATTTCCCCATGACCACAGCCTATAAGCCTTTTTACACCTTTTTTGTGATCTGCTCAATGAGAAACTTTACCCACCTTTAGTTATTCCTCCAAACATATTTTCATTCATGGCAAGTATACATATGTTGTCAGTGGGAACTCCATCTATAAGCATTATTCCAATATTAGTCTTATTCAGATAACCCAAGGATGTGGCCTTTATTAACCCAGGACACTTTCTAAATCACTAAATTCTGCTTATAACCCAACTAAGATGGCTGCTTTAGTCCAGGAGTTCCTCAGGCGCTGGAGATTTCAATGAGGCTAATATACCTGAAACCTGAGAAACTATAGCTTATGCTATGGGAGAGTGCTCCTCTGACACTCCGTTTCTGGTTTGGGCTTGTTGGCTGCGGCTGAACCCATCATTTAAGCTGCCGTGCACTGACCAAGGCATCTGCTGCCCCGCCACAATGTTTTGCCAGCACCATGCTGCTGACCTGCCTACAACCTCTGCGGGCTTTTAGAGATGCTCCGAAGTGAGGTGCAGCGAAGGAACTTAATGCACCCAAGTCCAGTCTGTTGGCGGTGCCCGGTCTTCCCAGAGATACCACGGCTGTCTTCTCTTACAGCAGCTGGGGGCCTTCGAGACTGAGGTGTCTGCCCATTTACCTGGCCTGTCTATCAGGAACCCAGAGTGCTCCTACATCTACACGACTGGCGCTTCTCTGCACTCTCCTATTGCCGGGGATAGTCACCTGTCTCGCTTAGCCCTTTCTACTGCGGCTTACCTGTGGCCCGCTCCTGTCTGTGCAAAGTGAAGAGGGGAGTTACACCATTTGGAAAGTAGTGGCCTGACTGTATGTACTTAGGATCTATTAAGGCCATATCCTTGACATACGGGCACTGGAACCCCTGTAAAGCACCCAAGCTGCACTCCAATTATTAACCGGAGAAAGATGACAGTAATAGGGGCAGAGGAGGAGGAAAAGGGAGAAAAGGGAGGTCAGCTGAAGAAGGAGAGGAAGGAGATAAAGAGAGAATGGGATAAAGGAAGAAAAAAAATAAAAAAGGACAGAGAAAATGAAGAACTGTCATCTTCTGGCCTTAATCTGCTCTCTTTCTATCACTCTCAAAGGGAAGATAGCAATAACCATGGAGGTGCGTTTGGGGACGTTTTCAATTGCAGTTTTACAGACACATTTAATGGCCTCAAACTCCTGAATTGGTCCATCTGCTTTCTATTTTATGCCATCTGACAACACCCAAGTCTTATGTAGAGATTTGGCATACATTGAAGTTTAATCAAGTATTTACAACCTATTCTATATATTTGATTCCACATCTCGCCAATAGGGGTCTCCCTACCCTGCAAGTTGCTGTCCTTCCACCTTTGACTATCCTACATAACTCTACCTATACGTTGCACTTTTAGCTACTACGCTGCCCAAATCGGCTAACAATCAAGGGTCCGAATGGAAACTCACAGATATGTCCATGATAAAACAACCAACTTAAACTGACCCTAGGGAAAACTGCGGCATGCTCTACAGCCACTCTGGACAATAAGTGGTCTTTATTCCAAGAGTCTTTATTGGGAGCTGAAGGCTCTGAGACACCCGCTGTAAATATTGATTCAGAATTGAGGGACTATATACAACAACTTCCAACTAAAAATTACTTAAAAAATCTAGTAGCTGAAATTAAAGATGCCGATCTGAAATAGCGGCTATTCGGCAAAATTTTAAACATATGGTTGTGCGTATAGATTCACTAGAAGATGCTCATGATGATACCAGGCAGTATGTCTCTCAAATACATGTAGATGTAATTCTCATGTCAGAGCACTTCGTGAAACTACAAGGCGATTGGAAGACTTGGACAATAGGGTTGTCGGGACAAT
>JAODAL010032473.1:0-46888 GCA_025379985.1 Phyllomedusa bahiana
TCCTCTCCTAAGTACAGGCAGAATGTCAACAAATCACAGAGTCATGAAGCTGCAGGGAAAGGGGAGTTGGGGCCAGTGGGAAAGTGAGGTACCCAAAAGGGAGCATCTCAAAACTTAAGTGAAATAATAAACAGTACAAGAGTGGATTCTAAATACAGCAAGACACAGGCTCATACACTGCACTGTCAGGAAGCGCCTTATCTGCTAAGATGTTATGTAAACAAATCACGGAGCTGAAAGAGAGAGACCCGCACAGCCAGAGCACAGAGCTGTGCATAAGGGATCCTGTGACATGTTTCCACTGAAATAAAAAAAACTATTAACTTGTGGATTCTATATACAAAAGTCAACACCTATTCTACACAGCAGCTTGAAAGTTTCTTCATGTTCCCTGTCATCAGATAAAGCGGGAAATCTAATCACACTACAACTAGTTTATTCTGTATACAAAAGAAAACATATTGCTACCCGGTGCCTTAAAAACTTCTGCAGCTCAGTTCATCAGATAAGAAGATCTCTTGCGCAAGACCCGTCCAGCTCTTGTCAGGCCGTAAACTAATTTGACGCTTTGAAGTAACCAAAAGGGGATGTAAGGAAGGCTGTAGCTCTCTCGACTGCCCAAATTTTTGTAATCACATATATTTAGAATAGTGATTAAAAACCCATTTTGGAGGATCCCACGTCAACATTACATCGTGGCAAAACCCCTTTAAGTGAAGAGGAGCGAATTCCCGGGGAGATTCGGAGAAACAGCGGCAGGGCACCGTTAGGTAAGTATCAAGTTGTTTTTCTATTTTTCCCCCACCGTTGGCCTATTTCGCTGTTATTTTATTAAAATGGACAACCCTTTTAAGTGCTTTTTGTAATTTCACTTTAAAAGTAATCTTTGGGCAAGCAGGGCATAATAGGATATCTGGTGGCCATCTTTAGGGTCAGCTCTAAATGAGATTGTCTTCTGCTAGACCTTTGGGGCTTTGAAATATTAGGTGTACATTATTTTGTCAGAACTTGGTCCCACCAAATTATTTTCTAGTACTTTGGTGAGCCAGGCCAACCCTGGGTGGAGGGTTTCTTCACTTGGAGAGTCCCAATAAACACATGAATATAGGTTTATGCACACAGCAGAGTGGTGTGCAAGGCACCTGTACTGTGCTGACACATAGGCTACATGGCACAAGGCCATAATAGAGGACTGAATTATACACAGTCAGCACTGCACCCATAGAAGGCCCACACTGTATGTTTTTTCTGCTTCTGGTGTGATGAAGAAGCATATAGTGGTTTTTAATTTATGTGTTGCCACCTATAGAAGTCTATGGGACCATACTATGTGTTTTTCTGCTTCTGGTGTGATGATAGGGGCATAGCTACAGGTGGTGCAGAGGTAGCAGTTGCTACCGGCCCTGCAGCCTAAGGGCCCAAAAGCCCTTCTGCCACATAAGAGGACACCAGTTTTGTAAAGACACATGGTAACTGGGAGCCCTATTTCATTCTTTGCATCAGGGGCCAGGAGCTTCAGATTACACCTCTGCGTGATAAAGAAGTATATGGAGGTTTTCTTTTATGTGTTACCTTAAAGACACATAAACAAGCATCTAACAGCTTTGAAAGTACGCATTGTATGGATACATGAAGTGAGACATAGTTATATTAGGGTTAACATCATGAATCCATAACTCCTTTGATGTCTCCAGCTCCAGTAGGTGCATTCAAAGATCACCTCACACATAGGTCAATACAAGTCACCTTCTGTCAGGTCATGAAAGCTCCTTTATGTCAGGCACATATATATATTAGAGTGAGTGGTGAACTCCACATTTCTATCTTTGCATCGTGTTATCTCATGGGAATAAAGCATTGCATATACATCATTTTGATGGAACTTTTTTGACAAAAGGCAACCATGGTAGAGAAGAGAAGACGATGACACAAGAGGTGTCAAAATAAATGATGGCGGCACAGCCTCCTGTGAAGTAAAATGCAGTCAGCGGAGGGATGAGTAACACAACCGCATATGGCATTGTATTGTTTATCTGGGCGTTACGGAAGATTACACAGCACCCACGGGTCCCGACAGGTTTTTATATAAACTTTTATAGGGCTTATTAAAGGATACAAAGCTTGCGATTCAGCATCTGCAGTGTTTGCAGGAGATAAAAAAAAAAAGCAATAAATGGAACCTTTGGATTTCTTCGTAGGAGCTGTGCAAGTCTTTATGGTGTTAAGTGACAAGAATGTAATAAAATTTGGGGGAGAGAAGCTCACAAGGCCATCAGACACTTAAAAGAGTTTTCTCACTAGGCTGTTTCACAAAATCACAAGCAGTTTTACATTCACTCTGTCTCCTCACACTTTGGGTAGTTCTATAGCAGTGATATTTAGCTACTCTGTAACTAGCTGAGACATTACAAACAGCAGTGCAGGCGATGTGACCTCTTCCGTAAACACAAGGTATATGTGCTGTGAGGACTGAAAACAATGGCTTATCTGTAATCTTGTTAGGGTATGTTCACATGGCGTAACTGCAGCGTGCATTTTGCCGCGCATTTGCTCTTTATACGTGGCAAAATGCGAGCCGCAATTACGGTAATTCATAGCTCTCATAGAGAACTATGAATTATGCTTTATCTACCTGGGCGCACAAAACGATCGTATCGTACGCCCAGGGAGAGAAGGGACATGTCAATTGTTCGCGACGCTTATGTGCCGCTGACAATGCATGTGAATGGTGCTAGCGCGTGCCTCCAAAACATCCGGTGTATTGGTGTTGTACAGTACGCACCCCAATATGCCCTGTGAACATACCCTTAAAGCTCCATCCGTCCATGGTGACGTCACTCCCTGCTCTCTCATCTAATCATATAACAGAGTTATGTATCAAAGAAACCTGTGTGCACTCAGAGCACATAAAATATATCTTATCTCATGACTACAGTAAAATCTATTGACCAATGTATTAAAAAAAAGTCTTCAATTAAATGTCCTTTAGTTAAAGGGGTTTTCTCATCACAAGTTTTCACAGACGTGAGGTGTTTCTGTATTTTACAGCTTCAAATCCAGGGGCATGTCTCTCCTCCCAGTAGGCAGGTGCCTCCTCTCAGGAGGCATGTCTCCCCTCACTGAAGACTAGTGACATCATCATTCTGTGTGAGCAGTGGAAGGGAGTGGATGTCACAGCTCTGCAGACCTCTTGCAACGGTCAGTTCTCATGTCTGCAGAGCGGTCAACTCCCTCCACAAGCTCCTTGCAACCAGAACCCCTGTATTGCTGTAAACAGTTATACATACAGCCTGAACTGATGAAACAAATGTGAGAAATGCACTCTGTTCCCCCCTCTGTTATCAGGCAGGAGTTAGAGGAGGAGCAGACTGTGTAAGACTGTTTTATATAGGTGATGAGCAGAGTGTATAAGGCTGTGTAATATGGGGGGAAAGTGAATCTAGCAGCTAGAGACTCAGTAATTGCCCAGATCCTTCACACAGGGCTGGGAGATGAGCATAGAGGAGCTCAGATAGCTTTTATTAGACAGCCAGCAACCAGCACAGCCGTTTCACTTTCATTTTCCACAGCTCAGAGGGGAGTAAGCACAGAGTGCAGGCAGCAAATCACAGCCCAGGGGGCGTGTCCCATCCAGGGGGCATGTCCCAACAGGGCTTAAGGAAATATCAGGCAGCCAATCACAGCAAAGGGGGCATGGCCTGACCATTTGCTGCAGAAATAGCTTTAGACACACACAGATTAGCTCATATCTGCTATACTAGATGCAAAAGTGCTTATTTTTACGTCCCATCATTACAGATATGCTCTTTGTAGCGAGAAAACCCCTTTAATCTTTTAAGTGAGAAAATCCCTTTAAGCAGACATCTGCTGTGGAATTACAAGTGCCAATATGCCACACCACACATGTTAAACACATATACTAATCTATACCCATATGATTAGTGCTTGTGTTTAACATGTGATGTGTGGCATGCTGGCACTTGTAGCTCCATAGCAGCAGCTGTATTCAGGCAACTGCTGTGAAACTAAAAGTGCCAGCATGCCACTCCACACATGTTAAACACATGTACTAAAAGGGGTACAAACAGCAAAACAAATGTGAAAGGGGTGTTACCTCACTAGCCATTTAAAAAAAAAAAAAAACTGTTCCGACTCACATACAAATCAGAACCCATCTTGTTTATTAACCCGGGGACTGCCTGTATTTCAGACACCGTGGATCACAAGCGTCTGAAACAAATGCTTGCTAACAAAAGGATTGAGTCGATGATTTTGGAATACAGTCTATAGATTGTGCCATGGATTGAACACTGACCCCCTTGTTCTCTTTTCTGCATGCAACGTCACTGCCATTCATACACTTTGGACTTGAGGGAAAGGTCGATCAAACATGTCACTGACATTAGTCAATTGTGTATTTAAAGACAGAAAAGAAAAGCTGACTGCTCATTTTAAGCAAACATTATTTAGTTGCTATTGCTTTAAACAGAAAGGTCCCTGACGTCTCGTGGAGCCGCTCACTCTTACTTGCAAGAATAAACAAAAAGTTAAGAAAAAAAAAGTAAAATTTCCGTGACAAAAAAATTTTTTTCAAAAGACCTTTTCCTATCGGCCCTTCCCCAATTTTAAAAATTTTTAAAAAATGAATTTTAAAAACCCAAACCCGGGGGGGGTTAAGGGGAAGGGGGGGGGTTTTAAGGGGGGGGCCCAGCAGAAATTTTTTCAAAGGCCAAAAAATTAAAATAGGACCCCCTGGAAAATGGAAAAAAGGGGTTTTAAATTTTTTCTTTTAAAAACCCTGGGTTTTGGAAAAAACAAAACCGTCCTTTAATCCCCATGATAAAAAGGGGGGACGAGTATTACCAAAATTTAGGGGGGAAAAGGGGAAAAAAAACCTTTCCCCCCCCAGTTGGAACCCCTTTTAAAATTTGAAAAGCCCCTTTTGGGTTTTTGGCCTTTTTAAAAAGGGGGAAAAAAATTTAATTCCACAAGCAAAAAAAAACCACTCCCCAAAACCCCTTTACCAAATTTTTGCCGGGGGTTTTTAAGAAATTCCAATTTGGTTTTTTTTTGCCCCCAAAGGGTGGGTTTTTTAAATTTTTTTTAAAAAAATTTTTTGTTGGGGAAATTTTGAAAAAAAAAATTTTCCCTTTTCCCCTTTTTTAAATTAAAGGGGTTCCCCCGAAGAAAATTAAAGGGGGGGCAAAAAAATTTAAAAATAAAAAATTTTACATTAACAAAAATTAAAAACCCCTTTTTTTTTATCCCCCTTTATGTCGGGTTTTAAGTGTCCCCGGGGAAACCCAAGGGGGGGCCCTGGTCCCCCGAACCCACCCCCCCTGGGGGGGGCCCCCCGGGGCTGTCATCTACTCCCGCCCTTTTCCCCTTAGTAATTAGTCAAACCTGCAAATAAAAAAAGAAACCTCAATGGGTTGTGCATTTATAAAGAGAAAAAAAAACAGGTTTGTTCCCGAGGGTTTGGGGAACCAAAGGGCCCCTTGTCTGGTGCAAAAATTTACTTAGCTCAAAAGGGCTCTTACAATTCTTTGCGGCCCCCCTTGTACTCACAACCCCCATAGAACAGAATGAAGAGTCATGCACAAACGCTAGCTGTTCTCCATTCTGAGCCGACTCCTTCAGATACCTGCACCTATGAGACTTTGTTGGCAGATTCTATTGATATGCTAAGTCTATGGTGGGAACGGGGTGCTTAGGGCCCACAGATGGAGTTGATTCTATGGCCCCACCACTTGAACTGTTTTGGGGCCCACCAGTGGACGATTTTAGAGGTCCAGACTACAGCTACTGTACATGCCTCCTATACTCTCCATCTTGCTTTTTGCCTCACTTTTTTTATGCATTTTGCCTCTTCTGAGGTTTTATATGCAGTTGTAAAACAGCTCCCGGTCTGCCACGCTCAGGGGCCCACCAGCGGTTTCTGTTATATCCCTGTGTGCCAATTCGAGCCTGGGAACACTCCTTAAACTCTGATTTGGAGCATTGGTGAAATCTGGGTTAGTGAAATCTCTTTACGTTGCTTGCGTTTTTCATGCAGTTGAAAAACGCAATAAAAACACGTGAAAGACCCTCAGGCTTTAAAGGGGTTTTGCCACGAAGTAAAATTGACATGGGAAGCTTGAAAATTAAATAATAAATATTTTCACCATTCATCATTATTAAAAATTCTGCACCATTTTTGTTTTAGCTGCTCCTATAGTGATCCATTGTTTACAGCTCGTCTCCAGGGGATACGACCAGGGCTGAGAGCTCCTCACTCCTGGTCGCACATGCTCAGACATCACCTCTCCTCTCAGGCAGCTACTGAGTGTTCAAACCCCAGGTGCTGTCCCTCTACTCCCGTCCTCTGTTCTCCTTAGTAATTAGTCAAACAGTGCAAATAAATAAAAAAGAAACCTCAATGAGATGTGTGCATTGCTAAAGAGGAAAAAAAACAAAACACAGGTTTGGTTCCTGCAGGGATTTGAACCAAGGACACTTGTACTGAGAGGCAAAAGCTTTGCCTCTCAGCTACTCACAATGCTTTACATAAACAGACCTTTCTTTGACTAGAGAGAGGAAAGGCCTGGTGATGTCATCCTGCTGGGTCACATGATAGGCAATTCAAACAAATCACACGCGCCCCCTTCTGAGCACACAGAGCTGAAGAGCTGAATACAGGAGGTGTGAGATGACATTGTGGCAAAACCCCTTTAAGGGCCTCTTACACAGACTGATTATTGAGCAAATGGACATTCATAGAAATATTTGTTGCCGATATCCAGTGTTGGACTGGGGTGCCTGGGGATCACAGGTGGAGTTGATTCCAGGGGCCTCCCTGTTGAGCTATTTCTGGTTCCAATGGTGGAGTTTATTTTCGCCATACAGCTACTGTAAATGTCTGTATTTGCCTCCTATACTCTGCCTCTTGCCTCTTTCTCTGCTTTTCTGCCTCTCCTGAGGATGTCTATGCAGTTAAAAAGCAACTCCAGGTCTACCATGCTCAGGGGCCCACCAGTGGTTTCCCCTATTCCTCTGTGTGCCAGTCCGAGCCTGCTGATAACTACGTTGTGTGTAAGGCTGTATTCACAAGCTGCGTGGCTACTGCAGTTTAAAATAAAAAAAATTAACCGGACCCGAAAAACTGCAAGCGTTTTTACCACAATTTGCTGTGGCTTTGCAATGCCATGCAGTTTTTAGAGGTGAATCACATTTATTTTCCATGTTTCACCTGTAAAAACCACATAGCCAGTTGTTGCATAGCAAACCCACAGCAAATTGTGGTAAAAACACATTCAGGTTTCAGAGTGTGGTTTTGATGTGTCTTTTTTTTTAGGGCTACAGAACCGCACCATGTGAATACACCCAAAGGCCCTGCCATCAGCCGGGGAATGAGCAAACCTATGTTCTGCAGCTGACCGCTATCTATTGGTGGCACATATTCCCATGTAATTAGGGGAAGAGCTGCAGACTATAATGAAAGTGAACGACTGCATCTTCTGAACAATTGTTCATGCGACCATTCAACCCGTGAAGATTAAGAAGTGTAAAAGGATCCTTTTAGAAACACCAATCAATCTGCAGTCAGTTAACTGGAACTCCAAAGAAGCATTTATCGATGCCATGTGAAAGGAACCTTAAAGGGGTTGCCTCACTACAAGGATTGATTTTTATGTTAAAGATCTTGCAAAAACAAGTCACTTTGCAATATGTGTCCATTAACAGTGTCCTACCTGTTCCTAGATATCCCCTCTTGTATGGGCTGCATCAGCTCCTCAGGTCGCTATAGCTACAGACCTGGTATCCTCAGCAGCTCATTATTGCAGAGCAGTAGTAGCCAGTAATCACTGAAATCAAAACAATACCTGCAAAACAGCACTGAGACAAGATGAATCGATGTTGTGAGACAACCCCTTTAACTTCCGTCCACACGACGAGTATTTCAAGTTGCAATCCATGCAAATGCCAACTTGCAATACAAGTTTAAAACCGAAAGTAAATTATCTCCACTGACCTCAAAAGAATATGTTGTTGTTAAAGGGCTTGTCTCACTACATCGATTCATCTCACCTCAGTCCTGTTTTCTCGGTTTCATTTTTGAATTCAGGGACGTGTTTACTGGCTCCTACTGGCCTGCAGTGATGAGCTGCTGAGGTCACCAGGTCTGTAGCTATAGCAACCAGCACTGGCAGCCCATCAGGAGAGATCGAGCTGGTCTGTAGCTATAGCAACCAGCACTGGCAGCCTATCACTAGAGATCGAACAGGTCTGTAGCTATAGTGACCTGAGGAGCTGATTCAGCCCATACAAGAGGGGATATCTAAGAATAGGTAGGACACTGTTAATGGACACATATTGCAAAGTGACTTGTTTTTGCAAGATCTTTAACATAAAAAGCAATCCTTGTAGTGAGACAACCCCTTTAAGAGCAAAAAAAAAACATGTTCATTCTCCATCGTATTCCACATTCAGATCCACGTCCAACACCCAATAGAAATGAATGGGACTTGTTTTCTGATTGTAAATCCGCCTGAATAAAAAAAAAAAAAAAAAAATCTAAAATCCACATAAAATACTCATCCGACGCAGTTTTCAACGGTAGAATCCAGCGAGTAAATTTTACTTGCTGCCTGAAAGCACCCTACCTCTATGTTAGAACGCTTTTAGAGCAGAGCTACCTCTGATGTTTATGTACGTGGAAGATATGGAGTCTGCTGTGCACTGGAAAATGTTTTTCTATACAGTAACAACTGTATAACATCTGTCACATCTGTATAACAGACTGTCAGTAGCAGCCCTGCTATATGGTAACAAACCATACATAACCTCCACATTTCCAGCATACTGATGTTGCAATAAAATGGTAAATGTGTATTTATTCTGAGAATCGTCGGGATATTTCGGTTTTGAGTAATGATCTGGAGGTTGGGGCTCGTGCCAATGGCAGTGGTAGCCCCATTACAGAAGTAGTAGTTAGATGCTTCTAGTAATAAAAAAGAGTGGGAAATTCAATAGTGCAAAGAACTGTAGAACTAACCTAGCACACCCGGTTTAATTATCATTCTATACAAGTATTAACTGCATACGGCCTTGCAGTTCTTTTGATAAACCCCCTCTATAGTGTAACCGTGGCCTAAACCACATTATTCATAATCACATGATTTTAATAAAATAAATTGCATTTCAGGTTATTCACAAGTGGCGTTCCATGTGGCTATTCTGTAACTACTAGACGTCTGCAACACGGTGGCATTTGGGATTGGCTGTGGTTCTTTGGGACGCATGTCTAGTAAAACATGAGGCCGGGTACAATCATGACTCTGCTAGTATAACATTCTGCATCTCGGTATTCTCTCTTCATAGTCACTTCTGGTATCATTCTTTTTTGGTCTTGTAGTTAAGATTTGCTACCTAGAATCTATATTAAGCTGCTGTTAGATGCATGGCTTGTTTTTGTATTCACGAGGGGGGGAAAATTTCATAAAAATTGCAAAGAAACAGTGTAAACCCTCCCCCATAGAAACCCAAACCCCGGTTTAATCTATCATTCTATACAAGTTGTAACTGGCAACAGTGCACTTTGAGTTTTTTGAAAAACCCCCCTCTATGTGTAACCGTACCTAAACCACATTTTCTAACCCCATGATTTTAAAAAAAATAAATATAATTTCTAGGTTATCACAAGTTGGCGTTCCACATGTGCGCCTTTGTCTGTAACATACTAGACGTTGCACACCACGGTATCATTGGTTGGCGTGGTTTTTTTGGGACAGAAATGTCCAGAAAAAACCATGATGGCGGGTACATCAGGACTCGGGCAGTATAAACTTTCATCTCGGTTTTCTCTTATAGTAAATTCGCTGTTTCACTTCTTTTTTGTCTATGTAGTATAGAGAAAAATTGCTCCTGGTTTATCAGTAAGTGCTTTTAATAGAGGGTTTTGGTTTTTTTTTGTATTCAACGATTCAAAAAGCAATTTTCGCCTTTAGCTTATGGAGGAAAGTCCTGTTCAGAAGATACCGTCTATCTGTCACACATGCTTTTTAAAGGGGTTGTCTCACTACAAGGATTGCTGCTTTTTATGTTAAGGATCTTGCAAAAACAAGACACTTTGCAATATGTGTCCAGTAACAGTATCCTACCTATTCTGAGATATCCCCTCTTGTATGGGCTGCATCAGCTCCTCAGGTCGCTATAGCTACAGACTTGTTTGAGCTATCCTGATAGGCTGCCAGCACTGGTTGCTATAGCTACAGACCTGTTCAATCTCTCCTGATAGGCTGCCAGCACTGGTTGCTATGGCTACAGACCTGTTCGATCTCTCCTGATAGGCTGCCAGCACTGGTTGCTATGGCTACAGACCTGTTTGATCTCTCCCGATAGGCTGCCAGCACTGGTTTCTATAGCTACAGACCTGGCTTCTACTGCAGCCTAGTCAAAGCCAGTAAACACACCTCTGAATTCAAAGTGAAACCAAGAAAACAGGACTGAGGTGAGATGAATCAATGTAGTGAGACAACCCCTTTAAGCATTTAAAGACATTTATGGCATATTGAGAGGATATGCCATAAACGTCTGATAGGTGCAGATCCTAGATTTGGGACCCGTACCTATCCTAAAAATAGGCCCCCAAAACGCCTTGATCAGAAACCAGAAGTGGATATGATTACGTGGTTGCTCTCCGCTCGTCTCAGGGGGATTCCTGAGCACAGCCGAGTGCACCATTGAATTGAATGGAGAGTAAGGGTATGTTCACATGGCGTTTTTGGATCCGTTTTGGTGCTGAAAATCGCATCCAAAAGTGCTGCGTCAATCTAATCCAAAATGCATCCAACATGCAGCTGCGTGTTTGGATGCAGCAGAAACGCCCCCTATAGTTTGAAATAGGGCGTCTGCTGCGTCTTTCGGATCAAGAATTGACATGAGAATTCTTAGAATGGATCCAAAAGACGCAAATAAACACGCATCGGAGATCACTCATCTGAACACCAACGCTTGTTTTACATTGAAAGCAAAGTAATCACACTGCACATTGTTAGATGCCTGTTTTGGTCCATTTAGGGTCCGAAACACGGATCCAATCATGCATTTAAAAACGGTACCAAAATCAGATCCAAAACGCTGTGAGAACATCCCCTAACTGCGTAAGCGTGGCCACTGCTGGGTTCTGGGTGAGGACTTTTGGAGTCCGTTCTCGAAACAGGTACAGGCCCACCTCTGAGACATTTATGGCATATCCTATCTATGAGTGATAGGTTGCAGAGGTGGGACCCGTACCTTTCACAGAAACAGACATTTATGGCATGTTCTCTATATGTCTGATAGCTGCAGGTCCCAGAGTTGGGACCTGTACCTCTCTGAGTAACAGACATTTATAGCATATCCCATTCATGTCCATAGCTATTGGTCCCAACTCAGGTGCAGGCCCAATCTCAAAAACTTGCCCCCGAAGCTCCCTGATTAGAAGCTAGAAGTGGTTGCACGGTTACTCTCCATTCATTTTAATATTGCACTCGGCTGTACTCAGAACTCCCATTGAAATAGAGAGTAACCATGCAAATGCATCCGTTTCTAAGTTCTAATCAGGAAGTTTTGGGGGCCTGATTTTGAGATGAGGACAGGCTTCAGAGGTGGGACCAATACCTAACAAACGTCGATAGGATATGCCGTAATCAGTTTCTGAAAGAGGTACTGTCCCATCCCTGGTACCTGCACCTGTCAGACATTTATGACACATCCTATTGATATGCTATAAATATCTGAGATGGGACAACCCCTTTAAAGGGGCTTGTCATTGGCTTGATGACTCCTTTTAGCTGAGCCCAGGATATAATTTGGTGCAAATTCATAACAAAATCTGCATGCAGGATTTTGTCACAGGTTTTACTGTCGATTTGCTGCAGGCTCTACCCTAGTCAGTGCAAAGTGTGAAATTTTAAGTCTCATTCACTTGCTCGCTACTGTATCCCACTGCGGATTTATCAGTGGCAGACAGAGGTGTCTTAGCAGCATTATGGGCCCTGGCCAAATACATAACATCACACTAGGCCATGGCGCTAGTCACCCCCCAAACACTAATTGGCAGAGCAGGGAGCCTTTGGTTCCCTTCACCACCTTGGTTTTTAACTCTTTGTAAATCCTAAAGACACACAAACAGTTAAATCCCTGGGACATACATATACCACCTGGGGCCCCCATACTTGTGGGGGCCCTGGGCAACTGCCTAGTGTGCCCAATGGAAAAGATGGCTCTGGTGGCAGATCTGACTTGTATGAAAATTCAACAGTGAGGATATATGGACACACAGAGGAGATGAAGGTACAAAATCCACCTTCAGGTAATAATGTTGTCCACGCCCAGGTATGAACTGTGTTGAATTAGGCAAGGTACACACCACATTTATGGTGCATGTTTAGCGTCTATGCCAGGAATATGCTTTAATAGCCTTGACGGAGGCCAGAAATCTGTCTTTTTGGCCTCCGTCTGGCTGGACTAGAGCAGGAGCCTATGCTATTGTATGCAATGGCATTCATACAAAACATATAGTCTTGTTTTTTACAATGAGAGCCCATGGAAAATTAGTGATTAGCATCCAACAAAGGGATCCGTTTAGCACAGGGGCCTGCAACGCCGTCTCTCCAGCTGTTGGGAAACTACATCTCCCATCATGCATTTATATAATCTATATCAGTGGCATGATGGGAGATGTAGTTTCCCAACAGCTGGAGAGACGGCGTTGCAGACCACTGGTTTAGCATATACGTCCTGATGTGTGCATTGCAAGGTTTCCACAAAAGGATAATAGCACCATCACACAGGGTTACAAAATATGCATATAGCAGTTTTTATTGGAAATCCTTAAAAAAATGACATCACATTACAAAAAAAAAATGACATAGGCTCCACACTGACGCTTACGCGTTTCAGGCTAATAGAGCCTTTACTCATAGCATGATGTCCATATTGGCCGACCGGATATAAGATCCCTGCAGACCGATCAAATTCAAAATCAATCATAGTTTTAGGAACATCATACAGTAAGTCAGGAATATATTTAAAAAAGATCCATTTTATGGTTCATACCTAGTGGCTAAAGTGAATCCAACAGTAATATCCATTTGGCCTCCTTTTCAAAAAGTAATCGTTGTCAGTCACCTCAATGTATGGCTCAGATTAAAGGGGTTGTCTCACTACATTGATTCATCTTTCCTCAGTCCTGTTTTCTTGGTTTCATTTTGAATTTGGGGCATGTTTCCTGGCTTCTACTAGGCTGCAGTAGAAGCCAGGTCTGTAACTATAGCAAACAGTGCTGACAGCCTATCATGAGAGATTGGAGAGGTCTGTAGCTATAGCAACCAGTGCTGGCAGCCTATCGGAGAGATTGAACAGGTCTGTAGCTATAGCAACCAGCGCTGGCAGCCTATCAGGAGAGATCAAACAGGTCTGTAGCTATAGCGATCAGCGCTGGCAGCCTATCAGGAGAGATTGAACAGGTCTGTAGCTATAGCAACCAGTGCTGGCAGCCTATAATGAGAGATTGAATAGGTCTGTAGCTATAGTGACCTGAGGAGCTGATGTAGCCCATATAAGAGGGAATATCTAGGAATAGGTAGGACACTGTGAATGGACACATAATGCAAAGTGACTTGTTTTTGCGAGATCTTTTGCATAAAAAGCAGCAATCCTTGTAGTGAGACAAACCCTTTAACCCTATCGATCACAAAGAAAGTAAAGGTGCTGGTATCAGTAGCATGTATGTCAATGATATGGCGTGCCACACCTGAGGAATGAGGCAACCTCAAATGTTCACAGATCCGTGTTTTTATCTTTCTAGAGGTGCAACCTACATACATCATTACTGGTGCATATGGTAAACAGAAGCCAAAGAATGTGGTGTGCCGAGCCTTACACAGTGGAAACATAGTGCAATTATTAGGTGAAGTCACAGCTGTCAGCATCTGTGTGTTTGACATTTGCATCTGTGACAAACTACAGCAAGGGTGGGTTGTCCCATGTCTCCAACAGCTTCCAGAGAGATGGGGCTAATGAAGAGACAGGTATGTACCTAGAGATTGTAAAGGAAAGACCTAGCCTCTTGCAGGTGCACTTACCGGAGTTTCAGATTATCCATAAATTCTGGTAACGTGAGCGAGTCCATAAGAACAAAGTCTGCTTTTCCATACTGCAAGCCTTCTTGCTCTGCCATGGTGGGACCACAACCGCTTCCAGCTGACACAAGGATGTAAAACTGTATCCACAAGCTACACAATCAGTGCACAACTACACAAATGTAACACAAATGGACAATTACACACTATAGGACACTGCTGCACCCTGCCCGCAGGAGAACAGACTGTCTCTGTCACACCCAACCTGCACACGATCTCTGGTCATCCCAGGTGAGTGATCTGCACAAAGCCTCTGGGATGCAGATGTCTCTTAGCAGGTGAGGTCTCTTCCACGAGAATTAAACGCTTCTTGGAAGAACGACGAAACGTCTTCTAGTAAAAAGCTCTCGGAGGAATGTCTGGAGGATGGAAAGTTTTCCGCGGATCATACAAGAAGTACATATGGGACGTCTCTTTCATGAAATCTTCAGTGCAGGATGGGTGTTGCCTTCATCAAAGGTCTCAGTGCAAGAAGTGATGTCTGGTGCCTGGTTCAGTGCAGGTAGTGTCTCTGGAGAGGTCACTTTTGAACAGCTGCTGTCACTTCGGTAAAAGGTACAGAGTCTCTTGTGCCTCCCCAGTGTAAACTGCTGATCAAACTCTTGTCCATCCATAGAGAGAACAGGAAGAGTGTGTGGGAGAGGTGAGAGGTGGAGAAAAGGGAGGCTTAGAGGTAAGAGATGTGGGGAGGGGAAAGGGAAGGAGAGGCAGACTGTGGACAGGTGAGGTAGAGGGGAGGGCAGATATGTGAGAGGAGGGGATGAGGGCTGGATACTGTGACAGAGGCTATTGAGATAGAAGGGGGAGGTAAAGGGAGGAAGTGAGGGAGGGCTGGAAAGCAGAGTAGGGTGGGAAGGAAGGAAAAGAAGTGGTGAAGTGGGCAGTGAAAGCGCCTGGAGATGAGAGTTACAGGAGTAGCATGGTGCAGCAGGGCGTGGGGGAGAACAGACTTTGCATGGATGTAAAGCTAGTAACAGGTGAGCACAAGTCCTCCAAGGAGGGAGCTGAGAGAGGTGTCAGGTGGCACATTACCTGACGCCCCTTTAGGTGAGTATATTTTACAGGTTTTAATATGGAATTCAACGCAGATTCTGTGTCAGATTCCGCATTAAAATCCACATTTAATCCAGCTCCCATTCATTTCAATGGGCAATCACCGTGTGGTAACTTGGAAGAAAGCCCGGAACAGCGATATTCACCAGGTCAATGCATAATTAACATTTGCAGAAATTTGTTGTAGACATCTTAAAAACCAGCATGACCACAGCATCGGTGGGTCCTCAAGAAAATGGTTCACTTACGTGTTTCGGGTGAAACTGAACGCACCCTTGCAATCACCGTGTGACCTACAGAGCAGATTTCAAATCCATGGTGCGGAATATACCATGTTTCCCCAAAAATAAGACAGTGTCTTATATTAATTTTTGCTCCTAAAGATGTGCTATGTCTTATTTTCAGGGGATGTCTTATTTTTCCATGAATAAATTATAGTATGCTATACTAGTGTGTGTATATATATATCTTAAAGTTTAGAGTCACAAACCATAGGATATATGTATGTAAAGGACATTTTATGGCAGCTGCAGTGACTTATCTCAAAGGATGGCAAATGTGACATGCTGGGACTTGTAGAACTAGAAGTTCCAGCATGCCCCATCAGCCATCCTGTGAGATGTGTGTGTGTGTGTCAGTATGATTGCTCTGTTCTCCCCCCTCTTCCCTCTATTACTTACATGTACTTTCTGTCTCTTGTCCTGGGATGTTCGGGACCTGTGGTGACATCACAGTCACATGACCTCCCTGCACAGGTCCTTCAACACTCTGCTACAACAATATGTCCCAGGGCCATTTCTCAGGGTGAGCGGGGCTTGGGAACACCCACCCCCCCCTCCTACCCACCTTTCTCTCTGCCCACCCTTAGGGACAGCCCTGTGTATGGGGAGCTGCAGCAATGATTTCCGCTATGTCTTATTTTCGGGGGGGGGGGGGTGCCTTATAATAGGGAATTCAACAAAATCTCTGCTATGTCTTACTTTCGGGGGTGTCTTATTTTCGGGGAAACACGGTAAATAGACCTGTCCATTCTTTGAAGCGGATCTTCCTCTGATTCTGCTTCAGCAGGTGTAACGCATCCAAAAACTACTCCTGTGAAGTAAAAATCCTCAGGTGTTGCCTTGGATTTCTGCAGAGGATTCCACGTCAGATTTTTCCGATAGGAGCAACCCAACAAGTGAACATACACTAAGCATGATAATACAGTTCAGGACAGATACAAAGATCCTCCATTGCTTGAATAAAATAAAATCTACCTTATCTTACTCACCTTACAGTTTTACTAATGGCTGCCTGTGATTGCTGTGTCATGAACGCTCATCTTTCCTATCAATTTCTTTTCTTGCCTGACTCAATATCAAGTACAATAGGTCTTAATTAAAACTTTATATATTGATATTTTTCCAGTATGCCATGTTCTGCCCAAAAGCACTGGGGAGCAGAGGGTGTCTGTATTTTATGCTGGGTAGTTCGCCCAATCGAATAGTAGTGGCGTAATAGGCTGTAAGCCAGCATGGTGCACCACACGTATCTCATAGTTGCCAACTTTTGAAAATGGAAAAGCAGGAGACTAAAAAGGGTGGCGCACATAGCGCGCCGCTGCAAAAAATTTGCATGGACACGCCCATCTTTTGGTGTGCCACGCCCTTCAAAAAGCCACACCCACTCCGCCTAACTACATAATGGCTTTGGAAGAAAGCCAGGTAGATGCCCTTATAGCCAGGTAGTGCCCCTTACAGGCAGGTAGATGCCCCTTTGAAGCAAGGTAGATGCCCCCTCTGTAGCCAGGTAGATGCCCCCCTTTGTTAGCAGGTAGTTGCCCCCTTTGTTAGCCAGGTAGTTGCCCCCTTTGTTAGCCAGGTAGTGCCCCCTTTAATAGTCAGGTAGTTGCCCCCTTTAATAGTCAGGTAGTTGCCCCATTTAGTAGTCAGGTAGTTGCCCCCTTTAGTAGTCAGGTAGTTGCCCCCTTTAGTAGTCAGCCAGGTAGGTAGTGCCCCCTTTAGTAGCCAGCCAGGTAGGTAGTGCCCCCTTTAGTAGCCAGGTAGGTATTGCCCCCTTTAGTAGCCAGCCAGGTAGTTACCCCCATTGTAGCCAGCCAGGTAGACCCCCCCCCCCATTTTAGCCAGGCAGAGACCCCCATGTAGTTAATAAAAATAAAATAATAAATTCCACTTACCTGACCAGGCTCCTGCAGCTCCGGCCAGGCTCTTGCCCGATCTCCTCAGCGACGCAGGGGGAATGAGAGCAGCCGCGCGTCACTTCCCCTGCGCCGCTGATCTGTGTGTACCGCGCGCACAGACGCCGGACATACAGGGGGAGGAGGGAGCGCTGCCTCCTCCCCGCACAGTGAGACCGCGGGCGGGTGAGCGGACCCTGCGCCCGCTTCATCCGCCCGTGGGACCGGACCGGCGGCGCCGGAGTAGCGCACCAGCGCTACTCCGGCGCCGCGGCCATTTAAAGGAGAAATGCCAACTCCCCGGGAGGGCGGGGGGACCCCAAATAGCGGGACCCCCCCGCCAAAAACGGGAGAGTTGGCATGTATGACGTATCTGCATTAATGGCACCCTCTGTATTGCCTTATCTATATGCAATTATAATACCAGCAACCACCCCCCTCATGCATAGAAAGTGTGTGAGTGGTTGTCTTATTGTTATTTCTATATTTGTGCAATCTCCTCATGCGTTTTACTGTGGTTTTTTTGCATACTGGTGTGAACAGGTATCAATTTAATGTGCAGTTTTTTATGATCTAATTGTCCCACTAGTGGTGGGGTGTGTGAGCTACTGCTCAGCAATTACCTGCACCTGTTTATCTTTCCCAAGTAACACAGGGGCCTGTGTTTCCTCCTACTGTGTTCAGTTTCTAGTCCAGCCATTGAGCTGTAATGGTGCTTTCACACGGTGCGTTTTTGGGATGCGGTTTTCGTGCAGTAATGTACAGCATTAATTGCTGTACCTTTCTCCACAAAAACGCATCAAAAACACACAAACGTATGGCCTTCGATGTGTTTTTGCTTAATTAAAACGTCCCTATTGTTCTTTTCCTACAGCTCCTTTGCAGTCTATGCATTTCTATGGTAACACACAGCAAACAAAGTACGTGTAGTGCAATCCTGTAGTTTAGGTTATGTCTACACTGCAGTGGACAAAAAAACAACCTGAAAACCAAATACTAAAAGCGTTCATAAAACTTAGTTTTTTGTCCACCGCCTGTCAAAGGCTGCTGAAAAAACGTGTTTTTTGGCACTTTTTTTGCATGTTTTTTTTGCTCGTTTTGGCACTTTTATTTTTTGCAGAGATGCACAGCAATAGATTTGCTATGTATTTCTGCAAAAAAACGCGTCCAAAAGCTTTCCATAGACTCCAATAGTAAATTTACTGCCCCACTCAGTCATTTTTTGCTACATGTTTTAAAAAATGACCAGCAATTAAAACGAACAGAAAAAAACGTTCTGTGGAGACAACAGAACATTTTACTATACAAGTCTGTGGGACCTCTTTACACTCGTTTTTTCAGTGTTTTTTTAAAATGATAAATGCTAAAAAAAACTAACGTTTGTGTGCGGTGGAGACATAGCCTTAGGAAGTAAGTATATTATAGAATCGGTTTTAATTTTTTAGCCGCATTTTTTGCGTGGATTTTGTGGTCGGTTTTCGGCCCGCCAACACTGAACAGTGCTATCAGGTTCTACATTTTTTGATCGGATTTTGGGTTTGGAATCTGACCTCAGAAAATCCATGCTGTGTTGACTATAGCTCAGATTTTCAATTGAGGTCTATGGGGATGGTTTACAGTCGGATTTTTTGCAGATTCTAAATATTGAATCCACATAAAATCTGACCAAAAAACAAGCATGTGTAGACGAAGCCTTAGGGTACTCTTTGCAATATTTGTGCATTATATTTTAAATTGTGTTATAACATCTTATTATAAATGCTATTTCTGTTTAGATACAATACTGTTACGTGGGCCTGACTTATTAGCGTTTGCTCATCTAGTATTACCATTTATACGCATCATGCGCTCCTTTGAAGGGCGCAGGCGCAGTAACAATCTTGAGACGATCGTAACTGTAAGCATATTTATTTAGTCATATTTCAAATTTTGCTATTACATCTTATTATAAGGGCTACTAATGTTTATAAGTAATAATCTTGCGCGTGTGCGGCTCACCAGTGGTTGTTTATTATCTATCATCATCACTGAAATGCATCTTGCGTTCCACTGAGGGGCGCATGCGCAGTAACAGCTCAGGAGACGATCATACCGGAAGCAAGTTTATCTTGTTTGCGTTTCACTGCGCGCATGCGCAGTAGCTGTTTTCCGGACGCCGTGGACATGGGTTTGTTACAGGTTGTATCTAGAGTATTGGGGTTAGTTTATTGGTCACCTGGATACATTGGGTGGGACTTGGAGGTATAAAGTGGGGGCAACCTATGTTTTTAGTTGCTGCCTTCTTATCTGAGCACCGAACAGGTATCAATTTGGGTGTACCTTTCTATCTGTTATCATACTGGTCACCCAGGTTTATCTGCATCTTTTTCAATAGCCTTATGTCCCCTGATGAACCCTTGTATATGAGAAAGGGGGAAACGCGTCGGGCTTATTGGCTTTTTTTTAATTTGGAATATGTATGTCTTATCATGTATTTATCTGCATATACACTAACCGGCCACTTTATTAGGTACACCATGCTAGTAACGGGATGGACCCCCTTTTGCCTTCAGAACTGCCTCAATTCTTCGTGGCATAGATTCCACAAGGTGTTGCAACGATGCTCAATTGGTACCCAAGGGGCCCAAAGAGTGCCAAGAAAATATTCCCACACCATGACACCACCACCACCAGCCTGAACCGTTGATACAAGGCAGGATGGATCCATGCTTTCATGTTGTTGACGCCAAATTCTGACCCTACCATCCGAATGTCGCAGCAGAAATCGAGACTCATCAGACCAGGCAACGTTTTTTTCCAATCTTCTACTGTCCAATTTCGATGAGCTTGGCAAATTGGAGCCTCAGTTTCCTGTTCTTAGCTGAAAGGAGTGGCACCCGGTGTGGTCTTCTGCTGCTGTAGCCCATCTGCCTCAAAGTTCGCCGTACTGTGCGTTCAGAGATGCTCTTCTGCCTACCTTGGTTGTAACGGGTGGCTATTTGAGTCACTGTTGCCTTTCTATCAGCTCGAAACCAGTCTGCCCATTCTCCTTTGACCTCTGGCATCAACAAGGCATTTCCGCCCACAGGACTGCCGCTCACTGGATGTTTTTTCTTTCGGACCATTCTCTGTAAACCCTAGAGATGGTTGTGCGTGAAAATCCCAGGAGATCAGCAGTTTCTGAAATACTCAGACCAGCCCTTCTGGCACCAACAACCATGCCACGTTCAAAGGCACTCAAATCACCTTTCTTCCCCATACTGATGCTCGGTTTGAACTGCAGGAGATTGTCTTGACCATGTCTACATGCCTAAATGCACTGAGTTGCCGCCATGTGATTGGCTGATTAGAAATTAAGTGTTAACGAGCAGTTGGACAGGTGTACCTAATAAAGTGGCCGGTGAGTGTATATATTCTTAGTGTAGATATTTTCTAGGGAATAGTTACTGCGGAGCCGCCCTTTTTGGGGCGATGTCCCCGCAATTTAGGCAGTTTTATCTAGGGTAAGGATAGGTTTTCTCCCTACAGGCACTGCATCTTACATTTGGCGCCTGTAATTTCTGCTTGGACTGCAGTCAAACATTCAAAACTGTGAGTCCTATTTTTTCTTCCCTAGAGTCTGTGTGGATTCACTTTTGGGGGGTTATCTTAATGTATATCTATTAAATGTTATGTTTTATTGGGTTTTTCTATGCAGTGATATTTGTTTACACCTGGTAAATAGTATTAAATTTTGCAGTGACTTATGTTCACACAGTGTTTTGGGATACGTTTTCGGATCTGTGTTGGATCTGAAAATCGCATCCCAAACGCTGCAGCAATCGGATCCTAAACAGATCCAACATGCAGCTGCGTGTTTGGATGCGTGTTGGATGCAGCAGGATCGCACTCTATAGTTTATTATAGGGCTCCTGCTGCATCTTTCGGACCAAGAATTGACATGTCAACTCTTGGGACGGATCTGAAAGATGGAGTGAGACACACATCGCCGATCACTCGTGTGAATGCCAATGCGTGTTTCTAGTTAAAAGCAACGCAAAAATCGCACCGTTATTTATTAGATACGTGATTAGATCCGTTTAGGGTCCGACAGACGGATCCAAACACATATCTAAAAGCGTATGTTCACACGGACCCAACACGCTGTGTGAACATACCCTAAGGCTATGTTCACACGGCTTAAATTGGGACGTATTTCTGCCTGTATTTCGCGGCGTATTGCACTCAATACGTAGCGAGATACGTTCCATTCATTACGGTAATCCACAGTTCTCATAGAGAACTATGGATTACGTCTCCTCTCCCCACTTACACAATACGCCGCGGGGGGAGATAAGTGACATGCCAATTACACGCAGCGAATACGTGCCGCTAGTAATGAATGTCTATGGGGCCGCCCTGCGGGAGCCGTCGCGAGCTCCCGAAGTCCCGGCGTAATTGCGGGGCATAATTACCCTAAGGGCATATCCCCACGGCACGGGTTTTCGGCCGGTTTGCGGTTTTTCCGACCGCCTGAAAAACCGGCCGAAAATGAGCACAATGGCGCTCTATGGAAAACCCGTGCAGCAGTCCCCACTGCACGGATTTTCTGTCGGGCGGTTTTGCCGCTGGCGGTCCTGCGGCAAAACATTGATCAAGCACCATCTTCCGTCCGGTTTTCAGCCGGAATCTGTGCTTCTCAAGGGGCGGGGGCAGGGCCGCAAAACAGGACAAACCGGCAAACCGGCCGGTATTTGTCCTATGCCGTGGGGATGCGCCCTAAGGCCATGTTCACACGGCTTAAAATGGGCCGTATTTCGGTCCGTAATTACGCGCCGAAGTGCGCCAATTACGGACTGAAAACGGCCCAATCATTACGGTAATCCACAGTTCTCATAGAGAACTATGGATTACGCCTCCTCTCCCTGTTCGGCGAATCCGCCAGGCGGGGAGATAATTGACATGTGAATTACCAGCGGCGTATACGCGCCGCTGGTAATGAAGGTCTATGGGCCGGCGAAGTGCCGGCCCCCCCGCTCACTCCCCCGCTCCCGCCCCCGGCCACACGGCTTAACTGCGGGACGTAATTACGCCCCGCAGTTAAGCCGTGTGAACATAGCCTAAGGGTATGTTCACATGGCTGATTTAGACACTGTTTTCGGTGCTGTTTTGGCGCGATGATTCCGTCCCCAAAAAAGCAGCAAAAACAACTAAAAAAACACAGCTAGGTCACTTCTATTCATTCCACTGAAAAACTGCGTTTTCTGTGCTCATTTTCATCGCTGAAAAATTAGTGATATGCCAATTCTTGGGCATTTTCCACAAGTAAAATGCCCATAGTAATCGATGGAGAGCTTCAAAACCTTGTCTACAAGTGTGGTGTGTTTTTTGGATGCGGTTTTGATGTGTTTTATGGACACAGATCTGCATCCAAAAAACAACTTGACACAATATTTGAATGTCAGAATGAAAACCACATTGAACACAGCGCCGAAAACACGCGTCTCAAAAACCTCCTTAAATCCTCATCTAAAAACTGCTGCATATGATCTGTTTCTCATACGAGTATTTGAAGCCGATAGCACATGAAAAATCAGCACCCAAATCAGCCGTGTGAACATACCTTTAGGCTTTGTTCACATGGTATAAAATTTTGAAGTGAAAGATGTGTACATTTGTTTTTTATGTGAGTTCTTTCATGCTTTTTTCTTGTGCTTTTTTTCCTTTGGTGCCCTTTCTACCTGCGCTTCTTTCAGTGTTTTTGGTGTTCATTTTGAATCCATGTTTTCAAGCGTTTTTCAACACCATCAGCTCCAATGTATTTGATGCTTGTTTTTTTTTAATGTGTATCACTTCAAATTACATATTGGCAAAAAACGTGTCATTTGGTACGTTTTTTTGCAATCCCCATTGACTTTCCATTGTAAATTTATTTGCATAAAACACATTGTGCATCAATAATTGATATGCACTCACACAGAGAACTGTCATAGTGTAAAGATTTTCACTTCTTTGAATCCACTCCTGGTTTTGGCTTACAAATATTGATGTAAAATACTGCCCAAAAATCCTGGACTGGGTTCATAAAGTAAAATAGATATTTTACATGAACTTTATGCAGCAATATACACTTTGTCCCATTGCTTTGTGTTCCATTGTTGTCTTTGAAATACGCACCATTAGGGTATGTTCATATGGCTTATTTTGCTGTGTATTTGCACGCGCATTTCACCGCGTATTGCGCTTCATACGTGGTGAAATGAGCGCCGCAATTAAGGTAATTCATAGCTCTCTATGAGAGCTATGGATTACACATTGTCTCCCCGGCAGTACAATACGATCGTATTGTATGCCCGGGGAGAGAAATGACGTGCATGTCTATGGGGACGGCCAAACCGTGCTTTGGAATTACGCGCTGATCAGCGCGTGCTTCCAAAGCACCCGGCGTATTGCGCAATACGCCGTGTGAACATATACTTGATGTACTTGATTTTATGCATCATTTGATGCGGTAAAAAAATGAGTGCATGTCAATTTTTGGTGCCTAAGGCAGGGTTCACACAATAGGTCGTATGTATGAAAACTGTCCAGCGGTAAGACTTTCTTTGTAGCTCATAGCAACCATTCAGATCTCCGCTTTCATATCACATAGTGCTCTGGAAAAATGAAAGCTGAAATCTGATTATTCGCTATGGGCAACAAAGAAAATCTTACTGCTAGACAGTTTTCATACATAAATGCATGTTAATTCTCGGTGCATGACTCATAACTTTACAATAGAGAGTCAACAGAGATTAGAATAATCGCATCAAATGTATGTATGTATTTGTAAATGTATGTAATGTATGTATTTTGTTGACAGTTTTGTGCATATTTTGACGCACCAAATAAAATGACAATGGTTGTACTAAGAAATGTATGAAAATACACAGCAAAAGACTCAAACTAAGGGCTTGTTCAAACGGCGTTTTTGTGATCCGTTTAACGGATCCGTTTTACGGATCCGCAAAACGGATCTAACAATTGTCAGTGTGATTAACATTGAGTTGAATGGCAAAAGCGCATCGCTGTTCCCACGGGAGATCGGCGATGCGCTTTTGAGAGCTCTCCTGCGCTTTTCGTATCCGCTTTAAGAATTGACATGTCAATTCTTATTGCGGTTTACGCAAGTGAAAGCCCATAGGAGATAATGGAGTGCGCTTTTGGCACTTGTCCAAAAGCGCTCCACACTCCGGGCACGTATCAGCTGCGCTTTGCATCCTGAAAGCGGATGCGAAAAGCGCACTGGGAGACTGTACGGGGATCGCTGGAGAGGTGTGCGGCGGCAGCGGCGGGAGCGCAGGTGAGCGGCAGTGCAGGTCGGCAGCGGAGGTGTGCGGCGGCGGCAGCAGCGCAGGTGAGCGGCGCTGACAGTGGAGGGTCTGGGGCCAGGCATATAATGAATGGGGGTCTGGGGCCTGGCATATAATGAATGGGGGTCTGGGGCCAGGAATATAATGACTGGGGGTCTGGGGCCAGGCATATAATGAATGGGGTTCTGGGCAAGACATATAATGAATGGGGGTCTGGGGCCAGGCATATAATGAATGGGGGTCTGGGGCCAGGCATATAATGAATGGGGGTCTGGGGCCAGGCATATAATGAATGGGGTCTGGGGCCAGGCATATAATGAATGGGGTCTGGGGCCAGGCATATAATGAATGGGGGTCTGGGGCCAGGCATATAATGAATGGGGGTCTGGGGCCAGGCATATAATGAATGGGGGTCTGGGGCCAGGCATATAATGAATGGGGGTCTGGGGCCAGGCATATAATGAATGGGGGTCTGGGGCCAGGCATATAATGAATGGGGGTCTGGGGGCAGGCATATAATGAATGGGGGTCTGGGGCAGGCATATAATGAATGGGGGTCTGGGGGCAGGCATATAATGAATGGGGGTCTGGGGCCAGGCATATAATGAATGGGGGTCTGGGGCCAGGCATATAATGAATGGGGGTGGGGGCCAGGCATATAATGAATGGGGGTCTGGGGCCAGGCATATAATGAATGGGGGTCTGGGCCAGGCATATAATGAATGGGGGTCTGGGGCAGGCATATAATGAATGGGGGTCTGGGGCAGGCATATGAAGGAGAGGGAGAGAGATCCAAATAAAGTATCCAATGCTGCGTTTTGTG
The DNA here is from genome assembly GCA_025379985.1 of Phyllomedusa bahiana. NCBI lineage: Eukaryota > Metazoa > Chordata > Amphibia > Anura > Hylidae > Phyllomedusa > Phyllomedusa bahiana. The sequence continues at coordinate 25,528 of JAODAL010032473.1, forward strand.
GATCCGCTTTCCGGATGCGCTTTTCAAGTGCGAAAAACGGATCCGTAAGAAGGATCCAAAACGCTGTGTGAACAAGCCCAAAAAAGGCACGAAAGAAGCGACTAAGAAAAACACACACAAAACAGCATGAAAAAGCTTTAGGCTGGACTTGCACAGTGTTTTGGGATACATGTTTTGCACATACATGCCAACTCTCCCGTTTTTGGCGGGGGGGTCCCGCTATTTGGGGTCCCCTCCCGCCCTCCCGGGGGGCTCTTTAAATGGCCGCGGCGCCGGAGTAGCGCTAGTGCGCTACTCTAGCGCCGCCGGGCCGCTCCTACAGGCGGGTGAAGCGGCCGCTGCGCCCGCTTCACCCGCCCGGAGTCTCGCTGTGCAGGGAGGAGGCAGGAGGGATCGCCCCTCCTCCCCCCTGTATGTCCGGCGCCGGTGTGTGCGCCGCACATACAGGTCAGCGGCGCAGGGGAAGTGACGCGCGGCTGCTCTCACTTCCCCCTGTGCCGCTGAGGAGATCGGGCAGGAGCTGCCAGCGCTGCAGGAGCCTGGTGAGGTAAGTGGATTTTATTATTTTATTTTTATTAGCTATAGGGGGGGGCTCTGCCTGGCAACAATGGGGGCTCTTCCTGGCAACAGAGGGGGCATCTACCTGGCAACAATGGGGGCTCTTCCTGGCAACAAGGGGCGCACTTACGGGCAACAGAGGGGCACTACCTGGCAACAGTTGGGTCCTTTACCTGGCAACAGAGGGGACATTTACCTGGCAACAGAGGGGACATTTACCTGGCAACAATGGGGGCACTACCTGGCAACAGAGGGTAGCACTACCACGCAACAGAGGGGCACTCCCTGGCAACAATGGGGGCTCTTCCTGGCAACAGAGGGGGCTCTTCCTGGCAACAGAGGGGACATCTACCTGGCAACAGAGGGGGCACTACCTGGCAACAGAGGGGGCAACTACCTGGCAACAGAGGGGGCACTACCTGGCAACAGAGGGGGCACTAGCTGGCAAACAATGGGGGCACTACCTGGCACCAGAGGGGGCAACTACCTGGCAACAGAGGGGGCATCTACCTGGCAACAATGGGGGCACTAGCTGGCAACAGAGGGGGCACTAGCTGGCAACAGAGGGGGCACTACCTGGCAAACAATGGGGGCACTACCTGGCAACAATGGGGGCACCTACCTGGCTAACAAAGGGGGGCACCTACCTGGCTACAGAGGGGCATCTACTTGTCTACAAGGTGGCATCTACCTGCCTGTAAGGGGCACTACCTGCTTATGGGGGGTTACTACCTGGCTATAAGGGCATCTACCTGGCTTTCTTCCAAAGCCGTTATGCAGTTAGGTGGAGTGGGTGTCGCTTTTTGAAGGGGGCGTGGCATACCGGAAAGATGGGCGTGTCCATGCAAATTTTTGCGCATGGCGCGCCGCCGTCTAACATCTCCTGCTTTTTCATTTTCAAAAGTTGGCAACTATGGTTTTGCATCAGTATTTGTAAACCAAAACCAGAACTGTGAGAGAAGTATAATGGAAAGGCTTATACTATACTATGTCCTGAACCCATTTCTGATTTTGTCTAAAAAAAAAAACTGCTGCAAAATACACTAAGGCCGTGTTCAGCCTGCTTATTCAAGCCATAATTGCGAGCCGGATTGCGCTCGCAATTCCGGCTTGAATAAGGGGCGGGGGCGCTGCCCGCCGGCCCCATAGACTTCCATTATCCACGCCGTGTATTGCGCTTGGATAATGTGCAGGTGACTTTCTCCCCACCCGGCGGATTCGCCGAGCGGGAAGGAGCGACGGAATCCACTGTTCTCTATAAGAGCAGTGGATTACCGTAATTACTGCGACGGATTGGCGCCGTACTGCAGCGCAAATCCGGCGCGCAGTACGGCTCCAATCCGTGGCAAAATAAGCCGTGTGAACAGCCCCTAAGGGTGCGTTTACACAGCAAAGACCAAATCCGACCGGTATTTGGTCTTTTTTTGGCACGTAGGGGGATGGCTTTTGTCTGCGGTTTCCAGATTCAAGTTGTCCCTCTTCGCACCCACATGTTCATGTTCTGCCCGAAAACCGGGCGAAAGAATGAACATGTTCTCGGTTTTTCAGACCTCCGGCGGTGTAAAAACAGTCTGGCAGAAAATCCATGCAGAGGGGACTGCTGCACGGATTTTCTATTAGGGGCCGTTCACACGGCTTATTTCGCCGCGGATTGGCGCCGTACTGTGCGCCGGATTTGCGCTGCAATACGACGCCAATCCGTCGCAGTAATTACGGTAATCCACCGTTCTCATAGAGAACAGTGGATTCCGTCGCTCCTGCACATTACGCGCCTTGGATAATGTAAGTCTATGGGGCCGGTGGGCCGCGCCCCCGCCCCTTATTCAAGCCAGAATTGCAAGCGCAATCCGGCTCGCAATTCCGGCTTGAATAAGCCGTGTGAACCGGGGCTTAAAGTCTATGGGAATGGATGCTAGTCGGTGTTCAGGCGGTTTCTAAATCTACAAATCGCTGGAAAAAGTATCTAAGAAACCTTGCCCTGTAGACAGGCCCTAAGGGTTTGTTCACACGATGTACTGAGGCGCAGTATATCGTGTGTTTCGGAATTTCGCACTGATCAGCGCGTACTTCCACGGCGTCAGCCCCATAGACATGCATTACTCATGCTGTGTATTCGCCGCAAATAAATGACATGTCACTTATACGAATTGTACGAGCAGGGAGAGGAGGTGTAATCCATAGTTCTCTATGAGAGCTATGGATTACCGTAATTATGGGGCGCATTAACCCCAAAATAAGCCGTGTGAACATACCCTAGGGCTATGTTCACATGTTGTAATTGCGGGGCGTACAGTATGCCCCGCAATTATGCCGGGTGTTTGGGAGCCGCGCTGATTTCCCGGTCCCATAGACTGTCATTACTCGCAGCGTGTATTCGTCGCGAATAATTAACATGTCACTTATCTCCCCGGGCGTACAATAAGATCGTATTGTATGTATGCCGGGGAGAGGAGGTGTAATCCATAGTTCTCTATGAGAACTGTGGATTACCGTAATTTCGGCGCGCTTCTCGCTCATATTAGAGCGCAAATACGTGGCGAAATGCGCACCAAAATTTGACCGTGTGAAAATACCCTAAAGGTTCAAATGGAGTTTTTTCATGTGCATTCTGATGCATAATATGGGTGGTGGTGTTTTTTTCCTTTTCCCTTTCAACATATAGGGAACAATAAGTGAAGACGTTTTCCAAATATATATTGCTTTGTTTGGCTTTGTTGAGGAGATACACACATGTTTCTCCGGTTACTAACCTGTTTTACTAACCTGGTTACTATCTTTGTCTTATCTGATAGCAGGGGGTGACCTCACCACAGGTCGGACTGTTGGCAGCTTGAGAACAGAGTGTATTCTCTAAGAAACAAAGGAGAGTAATTACTTTTTTTTAATTGAAATTTTATTAAAGTTTTCAATTTAAAAACAATGAGAAATACAATGTTCCATGCAAAATTGCTGTAACTTTTTGCAAAATAAAGTATTGAAGTCAAATCACGAGTTTCAGTAAATGATTGCAAAGACTTATAACTCTACATATCATGCAGAACAAAGCATAAGGATGCGTTCACTTGGCATAGGACAAAATTTGCTCGGTTTTGACCTCAGTAGAGTCGTGCATCCCAACCGGTTTTCACACAAAAAACGGTGGTTTTTTTCTACGTTTTTTGTTTTTTTGAACATTTTTTGTCACTGATTTTGTCCAGGTTTTGAGCAGTTTTTGGACTTTTTTTTTTTTTTTTTACAAGCAGAAACGTGAACTGAGTGCAAAAAAGAAAGCCGACGAAAAACTGCGCAAAAAAAACGCTCAAAACCGTTCATTCACATTCTGCTCAGTTCCCATTGATTTTAATGTTAATTTTCTGTCTGGAAACAAAGTAGAAGAATGAACATGTTCTAATTTTTTCGGACCTCCGGTGGTGTGAAAGACCGTCCGGCAGAAAATCCTTTCAGTGTGGAGAGCTGAACGGATTTTCTATTAACCCCTTAAGGACCCGGCATTTTTTTGGGTGACACGTTCGTTTTTCCCTCCTCGCCTTCCCAGAGCCATAACCTTTTTATTTTTCCCCCTACATAGACGTACGAGGCTTTTATTTTGGGAACAAGATTTTACTTTCTAATGGTGTTATTCACTGTACTAAAAGAATATATGGAAACCGCAAAAAAATACCAAGCGGAACAAATTGTGAAAAAAAAACGTATTTTCACCATGTTTCTGGGTGTTTTGCTTTTACGGCGTTCAATCTTCGGTCAATACAATGTGTTATCTGTATTCTACAGGTTGATTCGCATCCGGCAATAGCAAACATGTAGGGTTTCCGTTATGGTTTTGGTACCGTAAAAAAATTCCAAACATTCTATATTTTTGAAATTTGCGCCGCCAGTTTGTGCGACCAATAAAATTTTTGTACTAACACCTACGGACGTCAGTGAGGGGGCATTTTTTGCAGGCTGACGTGTACTTTTTATCGCGAGTAGTTTGGAATGCATGCGACTTTTTGGATCATTTTTATGCCATTTTGTGAGTGACGTAAAATGACCAAAGAACGCAATTTTGGCGTTTTGGAATTTTTTTTTCTTCTACGGTGTTCAGCGTACGGGATAAATGATGTTATATTTTTATAGATCTGACTTTTTCGGACGCGACGATACCAAATATGTGTAACTTTTTTATTATTTTAATGATTTTATTTGTAAAATGGGGAAAGGGGGGTGATTTGAACTTTTAATACTTTTTTTTTTGTAACATTTAATCCCCTTATGGTGCTTGACCACTAGGGGGCGCGATTGTTAATACAGCCTAATGCATTGCATAGGCAATGCATTAGGGTGTACAAAGATGGCGGTTTCCCCACTCCTGTCTATGGCCGGAAGTGGGGCAAACCGGGAAATATAAGTGACGAGAGCCTTCACAGGGCTCCCCACCGCCATGTCCGGTCATCGGCATCAACGCAGCTATGCTGCGGCGATGACCTTAACGATCGGTGCGCGGCACCGATCGTCATTCAGTCAGACGCCGTGGCCAAACTTGCCGCGGTGTCTGCCGGCTTAAACCGCCGCAGCGGCCGACGCCACCTCCCGGCGCTGTTACAGCCGGGTGGTAGCGGCGATCAGCCGCTAACACCCGGTGGCTGTGCGGGGGGGATCGCGGAGCGATCCCCATGCAAAGCCCCTTGGCGGCCCTGGGACGTACTCATACGCCCAGGGTCGTTAAGGGGTTAAAGTCTATGGGGACGGTTTCTTGTCGGTTTTCAGATGGTTTCTAAATCCGCAAACTGTCTGAAAATCCGACCAAGAAACCATGCCATGTGGACGGGCCATCAGAAGATTCAGTACAGCAATACAGTATCAAGTATTAATGAAGATACATGTAATATATGTAAACACATAACATAGATAACACGAGACAGAAAAACAGAAGGGGGAGAAGGAAATAGCTTCTGTATTGAGCTAGTAAGGATCAAGCATCAAGGTGGGTTAAGGATCCAGTATGTGTCCCCCATGTTTTGCTGCGGATTATTTTGCCGCGTAATTGCGGGCGTATTTCGCCATGTATTGCGCTTAATACGTGGCGAGATGCGGACTGCAATTACGGTACTCCATAGCTCTCATAGAGAACTATGGATTACGCCTTGTTGCCCCGCGCGTACAATACGAACGTATTGTAAGCGCAGGGAGATAAGTGACATGTCACTTATTCGCGGCGATTACGCACCACGAGTAATGACTGTCTATGGGGCCACCAGGCTGCCGGCCCCCACGTACTTCGAGAATACGCACTGATCAGCGCGACTCCCAAAACACCCGGCGTATTGCAGCACGTACTGTACGCGCCGCAATTACGCCGTGTGGACATAGCCTTACTCTTTGCATAAGCTCTGGCACATCTGGAGGGAGGGCTTGTTTCGGAGAGCAATTCCTTCTGTTTACTTTACTGCAGAGAGCTTCAGAGCTCATAAGATGTCCTGTTCTCATGTCAGTGCAATTAGAAGAGCTGTGAGTACTCAGCTGATATGCTAATCACTGCTATAGAACCACCCATAGCCTGACCAGGAAGAGACAGGAAGCATTACTCTAAAACCGCTTGTGGCTCAGTCAGAATCTTTAGAAACGATAGCAAAAAATTGTGCAGCATGTAGCTCAATGTATTTCCCTTGTTTTCAAATGACGGACATCAGGATGGAAAACTGACTAGAATGGGGTACGTCGGGATCATGTAATGGATCCTATGACAAAACAGAAATCTGTAAACCACAATGCAGGTGTGGACACAGCCTACCTCCCCCTTCCCGAACACAACATATGAAAATTAGTTTATTTTTAAACCAGACAATCGATGCTACATGAGGCGTTTATGGCTGAAGCTTCATTCACATCCTGTAGTTACATACTTTATGTAATATTGAGTTTCATTAATTTTATATTGTATTTTGTGATATTCATTTTAATAAGTATGTGAATAGAGGCAATCAGTAACATAAAGTTGCCAACAATCAAAGCCACACACGTACAACACCGAGGTGACAACAATGAAGGACATTTCTAAACACTGCAAATACACTAATAAAGCTGGTTGGATGCAAAGTTTCTACACAGGGCCCTAAACACAGACAATTAGAAATGCATTCATTAACGTTTCAAAAGATCAAGTTACTCGACACTGTCCTTTAGATAGAGTGCCCGTTGAGCAATATTTCAATCCAAACTCCGATATATATATAAATTCAACAGCACCTCCAATGATCAGGCATAAAGGTATTTTATTATTACCGCGGTGCAACATATATTTAGAATTGCGACTAGGCGACTGACGTTTCAGTCATAAACAGACCTTCCTCAGATTTGTTGCTAAAAAGTAGCAGAAAATATCATATATCAATATGTATATTGCAATCAAACAATATATAGCCATTGCAATCAAAATATAGTAAGTACGTAGGAGACTTAACGGTTTCAGAGGCTGAGAAAATTGCGATATCTAGACTTTTATTTATGGCGAGGAAATTAATAGCGACAAAGTGGCTGGATGCAGAACCTCCGTCAGCACAGGAGTTTGTTAATAAAGTGAACTGGCTGATTGCTCTGGAGAGAGGGGTGTATTATAAGAGAGGAGCCAAACTTAAGTATAATAAAATATGGGCTAAATGGCTGGATACTTCTGGTCTTGCTGCACCGAACTTAGTTAGGTATAGGGTGTTGGGGATCTCGGTGTAGAGGTTCCTGGGATTGCGTCTATGGCAGTTGTGTGGATGGAGGCCGTCCGACAGCCAGGTACAATTTTTATTGTGACAAGAACTGAATGTTATTAATATTGCATTGTTATTTGATTGTAATGGATATTTACTGCTCTGGAGATGGAGATGGATTTGGGAGGTGGGCTTGGGTGTGTTTTGGGGATAAAAGTTGTAATTTGGTCTTACAATGACATATACTGTAGTCTGTTTGTCCTACTTTATATCTGACCAATAAAAAGTTTATGGTTAAAAAAAAAATATAGTAAGTAAGCCTCTCACAGAAATATAGTAATTCATATACTTGCTTAGAATGACATAATCTCTGTCTCCATTATACATCTAAATAAGGAGGTATCAAAAGTCCATCTACATATGAATAAGGTGACATGATATATCATATATAATTAACATAATATGGGCCCAGTAATAGGGAGTATCACCATAGAAAGTGTGGCAGAGCGACTTTATGTGGTCGCATGGTGCTGCCACTAGGTGGCGTACGTGGAGAGACCTGGTTGAAACGTACCACCGAGGGCCTGGTCTCGGTGGGGGGACGCCAGGTATTGTCGGTCAGCAACATTAGGTTGCTGACCCTTGTAGGTAGTATGGCTAATGTCCAGCCATTAGGGGCTGGCCTTCCTGGAACAGCTGCAGATGGGTGGGTGGCTGTTCCCACGTACAGGTCCCGTGTTCCAGCCCAGGTATTGGGGAGGTCTCTGGAGACCTATTAAAGGCCTTCTACTTCAGGGAATCGGGGGCGTTGTTGCTACCTGGAAGTTGGAGCAGCAGAGCTGGAGGGAAGCTCTTGCCCCAGAGGCTTGAGAGGAGCCAGGAACCAGTGGAGACTGGTAAAAGTGTTTTGTGGGAGTCTGGATGCTAGGTCCAGACTACTGATAGACAGGGTCTGTTATAGTGTGTAGTGTGTTTATATTTTGGTTATTGTATGTTCCTATGCCTCAATAAAGCTGGCTGAGGCCACGTTTAAACTGGAATCCTGCAGTCGGAGTGCCATCCGTTTAACCAAAGCGGCGATCCGTGAGCTAAAGAACCCCCAGGATGGCGTCCAGACGAGAGTGGGGTTTCACAAAAGAAAATATCTATATCCCAATAGAAGATCCAAACAATGTGGTAGGGTGTATATAAAGTTGAGAATAATCCCTTATGCATAGAAGAGAATCGGAGAGAGCACTGTGAATAAAACAGAGAATATATATCGTAATATCTTACCAAAATCAGAAAGTAATGACAGGGATCAGATCCAGCCACAGCTCGGTGAATGCTAAGCACCGGACATAACGGCCTCCTTAAATCCATAGTGTGCCGGCGTGAAAACTCGCGCATGCTCAGTAATAACTAAGTCGCCATCTTGGTAAAGGCGTGCCTACTATGCACAAGGGATTTTCTACTATGCACAAGGGATCATTTTATTACTATATTTCTATGAGACGCTTACTTACTATATTTTGATTGTAATGGCTGTATATTGTTTGATTGCAATATACATATTGATGTATGATAGTTTGTTACTTTTTAGCGACAAATCTGAGGAAGGTCTGTTTATGACCGAAAAGTCAGTCGCCTAGTCGCATTTCTAAATACAGTCATATGAAAAAGTTTGGGCACCCCTAGTAATCTAAATCATTTTTAGTTCTAAATATTTGGGTATTTGCAACAGCCATTTCAATTTGATATATCTAATAACTAATATTGCACATTTTGTGTTAGTACAATAAACCTCATTTCAATCCGGAAATATTACTGTGTCCATCAGTTATTAGATATATCAAATTGAAATGGCTGTTGCAAACACCCAAATATTTAGAACTAAAAATGATTAAGATTAATAGGGGTGCCCAAACTTTTTCTTATGACTGTATATGTTGCACCGTGGTAATAATAAAATACCTTTTTGCCTGACTATTGGAGGTGCTGTTGAATTTATATATATATTGCATTCATTAAAGGTGTTACCAAATTTGCAGAGGTTTTGTTATGTTTTAGTATGTTTTACTCCTGAAGGAAAAAAAAAAAAATTTACGCTGAAAGGCCATTTTCTGTGACCAATCACTTTTTCGTTGAGTAAGGGCTCATTTTTTGCGGGCTGAAGTGTAGTTTTTATTGGTACCATTTTGGGATGCATGCAACTTTTTGATTACTTTTCATTCCAATATTTTGGGGCCAAAAATGGTCAAATTTTTGTGTTTGGATTTTTCTTTCTTCTACGTTGTTCAGCGTATGGGCTAACTTTACTTATATTGTAATAGATCTGACGTTTACGGATGTGAAGATGCCAATTAGGGTATGCTCACACGGACCCCAAAACGTATTTAACAATGTTAACAATGTTCCCCATACCTAGCCCAACTTTTACCTTGAAACGCTTCAGAGGAAATCTACAAAAAAAAAAAGCATATATAAACATAATAAAATAATAAAAAGCACATGAAAGAGTAGGTTTTTTTTTTTTTTCGTAAGTAGAGTTTTAACAGCCCAAACTGCAACTTTTAGCCCTGCCCCTGACAACCCTAAAACTTTATAAAGACGTTCGCTACAGAAAAGTGACACAATAACAAAACTTATTTTAGTGCCACTTTTGTCTTAAAAAAAAATAAATGAATATAATTTTTTGAAAACCCGACTTTTTTGCTATTTTCCCCTCATATTATTATTATTTAATTTTTTAAAAAAAATAGCCTGGTTAAACAAGACCGTACATAACAGAAGAGAGGTAAACCTAGCTGCAAGAACACATGAAAAGAAGTCTAGATTATCAAATGTGTCCACTAGAAGGTGCTAGGTTACTGCTGAACAGACCTATTACACACCGCCCGACAGGGCACAGTACATACTGTGTTTCTCTGAAAATAAGACAGGGTCTTATATTTTTTGGGGCTCGGAAAAATTGGTCAGGGCTTATTTTTGGGGGATTTTTTATTTATTTCCCCTGAACAACAATCCACATTCTTGACAAATTTTATTCACTTATAATCATGTCATGCAGTACTGTACCAAACTACAGAAGCAGGCACCCAGGACTGGGACAAGGTATTCTGGTGCACTAGGCTAATAAGGCACATAACTATCCCCCCTCCTCCCATGGAGAATTCAGCCCACTCCATCCCTCCTTGCACCCCTTTTGTGCCTGGGATAAAGTGGCGCCCTAGGTGGGTCGCCTACCCGTCATCCTAGGCGTGCAGGCGCCCTTTACAAAAAAAAAGCAGGCACCCCTAAAAGGATCACACCTCCTCAACAATTAGAGTTAGTAGGTGCCGATGGTGGGTGGGCTGTCACACACAGATCTGCATCACTAATCCCTGTCAAAGGCAAGTTAGGCTATGTTCACACGGCTTAAACTGGGAAGTATTTCAGCCCCTAATTCGCGCTGTACTGCGCAAAATACGGGGCGAGATACGTCCCAGCCATTACGGTAATGCACAGTTATCATAGAGAACTATGTATTACGTCTCCTCTCCCTGCTCTGCGAATAACGCCGAGCAGGGAGAGAAGCGACATGCTACTTATTCACGGCGTATACGCGCTGTGAATAATGAATGTCTATGGGGCCCGCGGGCTGCCGTCTTCTCCCCCCCACCCCCCCCCCCGCCCCACCCGCCGTAATTGCGGGGCGAAATACGTCCCCGCAATTACACCGTGTGAACATAGCCTTACACTGCAGCCAAGTATAGCAGCTGCCTCCTCTTGGTGACCGGAGGAAGCCACAACGCTTAGAAGTGAAGTGATGCCAGCGGGATGCGCTCTGTGTGTGAGTGCCCGGCATTAGCCAACCCTTATTGCTGTGGGGTCCTTTTGAGTATGATCATTTGGGGGAGTCTGATTACTTCTGGGGGTGTACTGTTGCCTGGACACATTTTATTGACCTTAGGGCTTACTATCGGAGTAGGGCTTACATTTCAAGCATACTCCAAAAACCTGAAAAATCAAGCGAGGGCTTATTTTCTGAGAATCATGGTAGAAATCACTTTTATACAAGCTGAGGCTTCATTTCTGTGCACTGATTTACAAAATCCAGTCTAGTGGTATAAACTATATGGCCCTTGATGGGCTGTATGTAATAGATTGTAAGCTCTTGCGAGCAGGGCCCTCACACCTTGTGTCTCATCTGCAAGTACTTTTTAATGTGTAATGTCTGTACGTTTACCCTCTAAATTGTAAAGTGCTGCGGAATTTGTTAGCACTATAGAAATAAAGATTATTATTATATGACATGCTAGCCTAGCATGTAATACAGATTGTGATGATTATAAGCCTTCGCGGGCAGGGTCCTCTCTACCCCTGTACCAGTTGTTAGTCAATTAATATTGCCAATGTACTTTGTTTGGACCTATGTTATGTACGTAATCCCCCCCCCCCCCCCCTCCCCTTAGATGTACAGCACCTTGGAATTATAGTGCTTTAAAATTAATAATAAAATGGCTGCAAAGTCTTCCTACCCCTTAAACTGATTCTAATTTTCAGACATTACGGCCACAAACTTAAAGGGGATGTATCGCTTCATCAGTTCAGCTGTTTTCTTGAGGCTTGATTCTGTAATTTCTTGAAATCCAGGGGCGTTTCTTCCCCTCCCAGCTGGGTGTTTCTTAATTGAAGGGGGATGACATCATCCCCCCCTTCACTGTTCATGCTCGCTCCCAAGTTCTCCCCCCCTCTCTGTCTGAGTCCACTGTGTCATTCCTCTCCCTATGCAGTCTTATTTTGTAAGAGCTGTTTACATACCACAGGCCTGCATTCAGTCTAGACAGCCTTCTATGAACTCAGAGCACTGATCTCTTCTCCTCTCACAGCTGGAGTTTTGTCACAGTTGAATCCAGTCTTCTATGAACTCATCCACAGCACAGATCTGTCTCCCTTCTATGTTTACACGCAGCAGTATTAGGCACCGAGGCACAATTCTGCTGTTTTCTGATTGTAGAAGGAGCTGCAGAGTCACTGAGGAGCTGGTGGCTGTATAGAGTGAAATTGTTGCCCGTCCCTTAATCTGAGAGAGAGAGGCAGGAATGCGTGCTCCTGTGAATACCACCTGGGGCCAGACAGAATGTAAATTAGTAGAGCCGTCAGTCAATAAAATGAAAGGAGGAAGAATCCGACCGAAACTGGAGAACAGTGTTTACACAAAACGAAGATAAGGCAGCTTTGCAAATGACATCCAATTGCAAAGTTGCTTGTTTTCACTGTCCCCTTATTCTGAAGACCATTTAATGTAATGATACAACCCCTTTAAATCTATTTTATTGATATTTTATGTGGTGGAGCAACACAAAGTAACAAGTATTGGTGAAGTGTAAAGACAATGATATGTGCTTTTCCAAAGTTTTGCAAATTGAAAAACTGAAAAGTGTGGCGTGCATATGTATTGAGCCCCCCTGTACTCTGATACCATAAATAAAATCTAGTGTGATCAATTGCTTTTAGAAGTCACCTAATTACATCTGTCTGTAATTTTATTCTCAGTATAACTACAGCTGTTTTGTGAAGGTCTCACAGGTTTGATAGAGAACATTAGTGAACAAGCAGCATCATGAAAATCAAGGAACACACCACACAACTCAGGGAAAAAGTTGTGACTAAGTGTATTGCAGGGTTAGGCTATAAAAAAAATAGCCCAAGCTCTGAACATCTCGCAGATCACTGTTCAATCCATGATGCGTAAATGGAAGGAGTTTGACACAACTGCTAATCTACCAAGACAAGGCCGTCCACCTAAACTGACAGCCCTGACAAGGAGAGCACTGATTACAGAAGCAGAGAAGCTGCAGAGATCCACAGCTGAGTTGGGAGAATCTGTCCACAGGACAACTATTAGTCAAGTGCTCTACAAATCCAACCTTTATAGAAGACTTGGAAGAAGAAAGCCATTTTTGAAAATAAGCCATAAGAAGTTCTCTTTGCAGAAAACTATGTAGGGGACACAAAAAGCATGTAAAAGAAGGTGCTCTGATCAGATGAGACCAAATTTAACTTTTTGGCCTAGATGCCAAACGCCATGTGTGGATGAAAGCAAACATTGCACATAACCCTGAACACATCATCCCCACTGTGAAGCCTGATGGGAGCAGCATCATCCTGGGGGTAGGCTTTGCTTCAGCAGGGACTGGGAAGCTGCTCAGAGATGACAGGAGGATGGATGGAGCTAAATACAGGATTATCGCAGAGGAAAACCTGTTAGGCTATGTTCACACGGCTTATTTTGGGACGTATCTCGCCCCGTATTTGGTGTGTGGTCAGACTGTGGTGCTACGCTCTACTTTGAGATATCTCTATGGTTATATGAGGTGACTGTACAGTGTTGGGTTATGTACATAAGGATCCTCCTCCCTCCGGCCACTCTCTGTCAGTGTCCCCCAAGGGTCAGTCCTGGGTCCACTACTCTTTCTCTACCCTACACCCTTGCCCCGGGTCAGCTCATAGCCTCACTGGCTTTCATTACCACCTGTTGCTGATGATACCCAACTCTACATCTCGGCCCAGATGTCACTTCTCTACTCTCCGGATCCTGACTGTCTGTCCTCCATTTCCTCCTTCTTCTATTCACGTCTCCTAAAACTAAATGTGGAGAAAACAGAACTCATCATCTTTCCACCATCCAAACTCTCCCCCGGGCCCCTGATCTCTCTATTACAGTCAATGGCTCTACACTTTCACCGGTCCCACAAGTCCGCTGTCTTGGGGTAATCCTAGACTCTTTTTTAATCTTTCAAACCACACATCCCAAACCCTTACCTCTGCCTCCCGCCTCCACCTGAAAAACATCTCTCGCATCCGCTCGTTCCTCGGCTATGACACTACAAAACTGCTGGTCCATGCCCTTGTCATCTCCCGCCGAGACTACTGCAACATCCTTCTCAGTGGCCTCCCAGCTAGCACCCTCGCTCCCCTCCAATCCATCCTTAACTCTGCTGCCAATCTTATCTACCACTCCCCTCGTACCCTCTGCCTCTCCCCTCTGCCAATCCCTTCAAATGGCTTCCCATTTCCCAGCGAATTCATTTCAAGCACTAACCCTGACCTACAAGGCTCTCCATGACTCTCCCCTCCATCATCTCTGCCCTAAATTTCCAAATATCTCCCCCCACGCACTCCCTCCCCTCCTACAGGACCTTCTCCTCTGCTCTCCCCTTATCAGCTCTTCACACAACCGTCTCCCAAAACTTCTCCCGTGCTTCACCCCCACTCTGGAACTCACTGCCCCAACACATCAGATCTCCTCCACTTTCCCAGCTTCAAAAGCAACCTGAAAACCCATTTCTTCAGGCTTGCCTATTAACCTTTACTAAATTGTCACTATTTCCTCCACAGACATGTCTACCCCTCACCTCCTGTCTCTTTCCCCCTCCTTGTAGATTGTAAACCCTCGCGGGTAGGGTCCTCTCTCCCTCTGTCGTGCCAATTGTCATTATCCCTTATCACTGTACTCGTTTGACTTATGTAATGTATGTAACCCCCTCGAATGTACAGCGCCCTGGAATCAATGGCGCTTTAAAATAAATAATAATAATAATAATGCACAGAAACTTACCTGGAAGGTTACAAAAAAAAAAGAAGTATATACATGTTATGACTGAGCAGTGGGAAGTAACTGGATGGAAGCAGAACTAAATTTATTACTATCAGGTTTAACTCTGTACACAAGTTGGAGCAACAAGAATGAGAATGACATTGGTCATGTGACCGTGAAATCCATAGCTTCCCCTATGCTCATACATATGAAAAATCTTATGTGTGAATACTATGAAGCCATCGATAAATTACATCGGGGAACAAAAAAATGTGTGTTCCAGTGTTATAGAACCACCACCTTCACTTCTGCTGTCGCAACTATCTACAAGCAGTCCTGGCTCGCAGGAACATTTACACAGATTAAAAAAAGAAGAATTTAAGCAGACAATGAATTAGTGATATCACTATTGAACTTATGGCAGCTGAGAGGAATTTATTAAAAACTGACCAGCCCCATGGTAAAATTGTATGCCATGGATTCTAAACCCAGAGTCATTGAATACGGTTAATCCGTGCCTAAATCCAGGGCCAAATCCACAACATTAAAGCTACAAATTTCTGGTAGAAATATGACAGAATGCACTAGATTGTTACCACGGCTTCTTGTTGTCTGAACAAAGCCTTAGGAAATGTTCAAACAATGTAATTTTACATCTGTTTTGAGCCTCAAAATAAGCTTCAATGTTTTATGCAGCTCTCATTCATTCCAATGTAAAATATGGGCCGTCATTCAGATGATGCGTATCTACAACGTGAATTTTGGGCCAATTTCACTTGTGGAAATTTAGGGTATGTTCACATGACGTAATTGCAGGTTGCATTTCGGCGTGTAATTGCTTTGCACCTCCGTCTTCCCTGGCATGTACTGAACCCCGGGTGTAAGAAGTGACATGTCGGGGATAATAGAAGTGAATGCCTCCCCTCTCCTGCGCTTTAGAAGTACCTGCTGGCCAGCGCGTACTTCTAAAACACACGGCGTGTTGCGGCACGTACAGAATGCGATGCAGTATGCCGTGTGAACATACCCTTAAAGGGGTTGTAGTGTCTGACAGTTCTGGGTCCCGGAGGTGGGACCCGCACCTATCTCCGAAACAAGCCCCAAAACCTCTCTGTTCTGAACGGAGAGCAGGTAGGAACTCTCCCATAGACATTAATGGGAGTTCCATTTATAGGTAGCAATAAATCAAAGAATTGCTTGCCCTGCTTTTTGGCTTGATTTGAAAACGTCATTAGGAAACATCATTATAAAACCCCTGTAGTCTCCTCACAGCACGGATCCTGTTGTCAGGCCTCGGCTTAAATTCCAACAAACTTTGAAGATCCACTGTAGATAGTGTAAAAACAGGTTATTTTATTGAAAAAAATATTACACAAGTAACATCTACAATAGTGTCTTTAACTGAGAACACGCTTACGCATTTCGAACCAGAGTTGGTTCTTGATCACAGCCGACTCTGGTTTGAAACGTGTAAGCGTGTTCTCAAAGACGCTATTTTAGATGTTGCTTCTGTAACACTTTTTTTCAATAAAATATGCTGTTTTTACTCTACCTACGCTGGATCTTCAAAGCTTGTTGGAGTTCCAATTATAGCCGAGCTCAGCTAAACTTGGTACTCCCATTCATGTATATGGGAGAATCTGGATCACCTTTCCGAACAGAATGGAGAGGATTCGGGGTTTGTTTAGAAGATAGGTGCGGGTCCCATTGATTCATATCCCATCAATGTCTGTAGTGCGACAATCCCTTTAAAGTCTGCAACAAATTTGGAAACAATTGCGCGGAAATGCTGTAAGCAACAGTAAAGCGTGAATTTTTAACATGTTGCTTGTTCTTAATACAATTCTGGGCAGATCTGCTGCTGCTACAAATTTAGCTGTGGAAGCACTGTGGATTTTCTGCCCATCCTGTGTAAACATGCATTAAAGGGGTTGTCTCACTACAAGGATTGCTTTTTATGTTAAAGATCTTGTAAAAACAAGTCACTTTGCAATATCCAGTGTCCATTAACAGTGTCCTACCTATTCCTAGATATCCCCTCTTGTATGGGCTGCATCAGTTCCTCAGGTCGCTATAGCTACAGACCTGTTTAATCTCTCCTGCTAGGCTGCCAGCACTGGTCGCTTAAGCTACAGACCTGTTCAATCTCTCCTGATATGCTGCCAGCACTGGTTGCTATAGATACAGACCTGGCTTCTACTGCAGCCTAGTAGAAGCCAGTAAACACATCCCTGAATTCAAAATGAAACCAAGAAAACAGGACTGAGGTGAGATGAATCAATGTAGTGAGACAACCCCTTTAAGGGTGCGTCAGCGCAGCAGTCAAAAAATACCGTTTGGCATCTGTCTTAAAAATCTGGCCAGTATTTTGTTGTCTTTTGCATGGTTTTGGGGGACTGTTTTGTCCGTGGTTTGTGGATTCGCCCGTCCCCTTCAACCATTGAAATGCACATTTTCTGCCCAAAAAACATTCAGTGTGGACTGCTGCACGGGTTTTCTATTAAAGTCTATGTGTAAAATTGACAGTAGGTTTTCAAATCTGAAAATCCGAACAAAAAAACTTGCCGTGTGGACTGACCCTTTTTTTTCTACCTATAAATTCCCCATTCCACAGCTTGGTGTCAGCACTTGTACATGTTGATAATGGATCTGATGAGACTGTATCCACAACAAGCAGTTATGGTCAGCCATGTATACTAGAGAAGAGCAGGAAGTGTGGGTGGATAAAATGTAGTCATATGATACCGAAGAATTTACTGTCACACCCAGACTAACACTGCTACATGTTCTGAATTATTGTATTTTTCCGTCCAGATCAAACAAAAGGAAACTGTCAAGTGAAAACGCAAACTGAGGATACAAGTTAGAATTGTCTTTTGCCACCGTCAACAAGGATATACATAGATTATAGAAGACTTAAAAGGAATCTATTATTTTCTTCTAAGCCGCTTTTATTTTCTGATTGTAGATTTCTAAATTCTGTTGTCTGTATAAGATTATGGGGGTGGCCAACTTGCCTGAGCTGCGTTCAGCAGCATTTAGAGAGATGCTTTACAGCAGCTTCATGGACATAGGAGCCTGTGGACTGGATCAGCCCCATTGACTTCTATAGGAGAGTTTTCAAGTTACCGTATATACTCAAGTATAAGCCGAGTTTTTCAGCACAAAAAATGTGCTGAAAAACCCTCCCTCGGCTTATACTTGAGTCACTGTCGGCGCTCGGGCGCTGCGATGGCCCGTGAGCCGACAGGGACGCTTCAGTTATATGCGACTCCTCAAGGAGCGCATATAACTGAAGGCCGAGTGAGCGCACAGTGTCCGAGCGCTGCGATGGCCCAGGCGCTGTCGGCTATCTCTTCACTTGTATGCGACTCCTCCGGAGTCAGGTGAAGAGATACCACTGCGGTGCAGAGAGCGAGCGCTCCGTGCTCCGCAGTGGACTCCGGGCGGCCGCAAGCTCGCGGCTGTCCGGAGTTTCCGGCACAGGCAGCGTGTGTCATTAGGCTGCGTGCGCGGCCTGATGACATCACCCGCCTGTGCCGAGAAGATGCAGGAGAGCGCCTGGGAGGCGGAGCAGCGGGGAGCGAGGTAAGTGGATTTTTTTTTGTTTTAAAACCATGCCTATACCTGCTTAGGGGGACCTATACCTGCCTATAGCCTGCCTACGGGGAATTATACCTGCCTATAACGAACTATACCTGCCTATAACCTACCTACGGGGACCTATACCTGCCTATAACCTGCCTAGGGGGACCTATACCTGCCTATAACCTGCCTATGGGGGGCAATTACCTGCCTATAACCTGCCTATGGGGGACATTAAACTGTCTATACATGCCTATAACCTGCCTATGGGGGACATTAAACTGCCTATACCAGCCTATATCTGCCTATGGGGGACATTAAACTTCCTATCCCAAGCCTATTTGCCTATGGGGGGAACATTAAACTTCCTATACCAGCCTATACCTGCCTATGTAATTTTATTGGTATCTATTTTTACTTTTAAAATTCACCAGTAGCCGCTGCGTTTAACACCCTAGGCTTATACTCGAGTCAATAAGTTTTCCCTTTTTTTGTGGCAGAAGTAGGTGCCTCGGCTTATAATCGGATCGGCTTATACTCGAGTATGTACGGTATGATCTGTGACCTGGGAAGAAGTCACTGTGCAGGGAGGAGGAGGGGTGTGGCATCTCCTATTGTGAATGGTGGATCCTGTGTTATCTATACACACTGGTGTCACCATTCAGTCTAACCCTGCTTGTACTGATTATGAGCAGACTGCTGACAATCTCTCTCTATAGAACAGGACGTGTCATCACTGGCCTGGGTGCTCTTCCTGAGATCCCTCTCTCTCTGGTACTGTATAGCCGTCCCGGTGTGTCTCTGGGTCTCGGCGAAATTTGGCGACTTAAGTGTGTATTGAGATCCTCCCTGAGGTGTTCCCAGCCATTTCTCTTTTCTTTCCTTGAGCTTATCTGATAGTGCTGTTAACTTTATGAGTATATACAAATTTCTTTGTTTTCTGCAGATTTATGTAAAGGAGCCAGTACTTTCTTTAACATTTGCTTTATAATGATTCCAGCTTTGCGAGTTTCATATCTGTTTCTTTTCAACAAGAGACTAATAAGTATGTGCTCCAGGTCCCTGAGATGTGAAGGGCGCCTTCTCCAAACTGCCATTTTGAGATCTCTCCAGGGGTGTTCTATGGGATTCAGGCTGGACTCTTGCGACCCTTTAAAATCCCCATGTTTTTCTCTAAAACCCATTTTCTATTGCTTTTGAAAGTGCTTTTTGGGTTTGTCCTGTGGAAAACCCCATGCCTTGAGGGAGACCCAGTTTCTACTGGGCCCACTTTGCTGCAAATTTTGTTGTTTCTTCGACTTATAACCCCATGCACAGGTCAAGCGGTCCAGTCCAGAGGCAGCAAGAAAACCCCAAACCATAGGGAACCTCCGCCATGCTTGAGTGGGGGCCGTTTTCTTTTCTTTAAATTGCCTCTTTTTTTTTTTCCTGCAAACTCTATGTTGATCCCTTTTTCAAAAAAGCCTATTTTTTCATTGACCAGAGAACTTCTTCCAAAAAACGTTTTTGGCTTTTGGGTTGTTTGGGCAAACTCACCCTGGCTTTATTATGTCTCGGGGAAAGAAGTGGGGCTTCCCTGGTATCTCCATACAGTCCTTTTCATTCAGACGCCGTTGGATAGTCGGGGGGACACTTTTGTACCCTGGACTGAGGGAGCTAAATTTGTTTGGTGTGTGAGGTCCTTTTCCACCATCCGCAAAACTTGCTTGAAATCTTCGTCAATTTTTCTTTTCCCCTCCACATCTAGGAAGGTTAGCCCCAGGCCCTAGGGGTTGGCCACAGTGCCATGGGCTTTAAACAGGGGTTGCCACAGTGCCATAGGGAGGTTGCCACAGTGCCAAAAGGGGGGTTAGCCCAGTGCCAAAGGGAGGTTAGCCACAGTGCCCTGGGTTTACATCATGGAGGTTAGCCCCAGTGCCCGGGCTTTAATTAGGGGGTTTCCCCCGTCCCTAAGGGGTTTACATCTAGGGAGGTGCCACAGTGCCCTGGGCTTTACTTAGGGAGGTTAGCCCCAGTGCCATAGGGGGGTTGCCACAGTGCCCTGGGCTTTTTTACTGGGGGGTTTGCCACAGGCCGGGCTTTACATTATGGGGGGTTGCCACAGTCATGGGGTTTACATCTAGGGAGGTCCCCAGTGCCCTGGGGTTTACATCTAGGGGGGGTTTGCCAAGTGCCATGGGCTTTACATCTAGGGGGGTTAGCCACATGCCATGGCTTTACATTAGGGAGGTTAGCCCAGTGCCATGGGCTTTTTCTAGGGGGGGTTAGCTACATGCCATGGGAGGTTAGTCATGCCATAGGAGGTTAGCCACAGTGCATGGGGAGGTTTGCCCAGTGCCAGGGGTTTACACTTCTTTATACACTGGCACGGTATACACGGAAATTCAGGGGTTTTTTTGAGGACTTGTACCTTAGATTGCTCGGTTTCCTCACAATTTGGATTCTCCAGCCTCAGACAGTTCTTTTGGGCTTTTTATTTTCCCTGCTCAATGGGTCACACAAGGACACAGGACAGAGGTTGGTCAACTTTAATCCATTCAAAATGGCTGCAAGTGGATTTAGTTATTGCCAAAACCGTTAGTGCCAAGGTAAGTTACAGGGGCTGTTAATTACACAAATTAGAGAAGCATACTGATTTTTCAAAAAAAGTGCCCCAATAAATTATTTTCCACCCCCTTTTTTTTGTTTGGGGTGGAATTTTTAAACCAATTGGCTTTATGACAATTCTTTTTTTGGTTTTCCATTGAAACAAAATTTAAAAAAGAGAATAAAACCAAAGAATTTTTTAAAGCAATCATTTTCAGGAAAAAAATGGTTTATCTGACAGAATTTCGAGGTGCCAATCTTTTGGCCACCACTGTATAATTTAAAAAATTTTACTTGTGTATTTAGCTCGCTTGTTAAGTTTTTCTCCTAAAATCAAAATGTTAAATTTTTTTTATTTTTTAGTATTTGGGAAATCCCACCTTTTGGTTTTTCC
>JAODAL010032474.1:0-46888 GCA_025379985.1 Phyllomedusa bahiana
GGCTTGGGGTTTTGACCAAATAATGAAACTGGGCCCAAACATATGGGAAAAACTCGAAAACGGCAGAACTGGGGAATCAATATTAATTTCCCATTTCCCTGATCACATTTCCCGTTTTCTTGTCAAAAATGAAATAAATATTGAAAATCTGAAAAAAAAAGGGGAAATTTTGAAATTTCACTTCCCACTTTGCTTTAATTTCGTGAAACACCTAATGGGTTAATAAACTTTCAAAATGCGGGTTTAAAATATTTTTAAAGGGGTTTTTTTCCCCTAATGGGGGCATTTATGGGGGAAATCTAACATACAGGTAAATTTCAAAGCCCACTTTAGAACGGGCCCTGGTCCCTAAAAATATGTTAAAAAAGAAAATGTTTCTTGAAAATTTAAAAATTTAACACAAAATTTTTATAACCCCCCCTAATTTTAAAAAAAAAAAAAAAGACTTTAAAAAAAAAATGATCCCAAACTACAGCAGACTATGGTAGATGCTTTTATAAACTATTTTGATTTGGAAAAACTATCTGTCTTACATGCAAAAATTTTTTGAAGTTTAAAATTGGAAAATTTTTTTTCCAAATTTTTTCACCATAAAATTTTGATTTTTTTCCCACAATAAACAATCATTTTTTGGACCCAAATTTCTTCCCACTTATAGAAACAATGTTTACAAAAAAAAACAATCTCTGAATCACAGGAAAATTTTAAAGTGTCAAAAAGTTATTCTCACATAAAGGGGACAAAATGACAGTTTTAAAAAAATAGGGCCGTCAGAGAGGCCAAAACGGGTTTCCGGGGGGAAGGGGGTTTAAATTTGAAAAACTTTTTAAAAATTAGCATCTCTTAATAATACTGAAATGTACAGAAAAAATACAAAAAAGGGGGTAGGCGATCCACACTACTAGCTCAAAATGGGGCCCCTTTAAATTTCCTATAATCCCCTACCAACCCAAAAAAAAGGGGGAAAATCCCCCGATAAGAGCGTGCCCTCCAGAAACCCCAAAACCCTATAAAAAACGGGCCCTACAAAACCCTTTGGACCTTGTCCCGAAAAGGTTTTGATCATCCAACGTTTCGCTTTCGGGGAAAAATTTTAAAAAAAAAGTTAGATCACGACTTAAATGGGGCCTGCATAAAGTATTGTTAGGGAAATAACATTACCTGATACTTCGCTGAGAAAATGTGAGAATAGCTATCAATTAAACATTACTTACAGTTCCCACTAAATAGTCAGACTCAGCAGCGCTTGGAACATAAATCCATATAGCACCCGTCTCCTACCCTGTCCCGGGGAAACCAGCGTTGGGTGGATAACCTGGTTTTAAAAACCCCAAAACAACAAAAAACCATATTTTTAAATGCTAGAAAACACAAAGCCCCCAACTTTTTTCTAATTACACAAAAAAAAATACAATGCTCTTGCACCTGAGTAGGCCCCTCAACCTCTAAGCTGATATGGCTATAGTTCCACCAATGGCTAAAGGTATGTTGCTAGTTTTCATGTTGTGTGAGTCTTTATAGCATGAAGTCAGACTAAGACAACTGATAAAGAGAAAAATAGGGAAAAAGTAATGCCAGTTTTTCAACAGTACAAATGGATATGTTTTGTACTTCTTAACTCAAAGTTCTTAATTTAAAAATCAAGAAGAATTCTTAGCATACTTAGCACATTGGGTGTAACCAGCATACTTCTAGAATCTTCCACACATATAATGAATAGCAGATGGGCAATCGAATTCCTAACGAAGTGGAATTCGTTAGAATTTCAGGAAAACTTCGGATTCGTTACGAAATACGAACTTTTTGGGTGATTCGCGGGAACGAAGTGTGCTTTCATATTGAAAAATGGCGCGAGCCACATGGCGTTACATGGGGCAAAGCACTCTGGTAGGAAGAAAGGGAATAGCCTGCATGACATGTGCAGAGATAAGCCAATCATAGACCGGACGGGATCAGGTGACGTCACCGCACTAATAAGACCGAGGCGCGCCGCCTGGGCAGCCACACTCCTCTCACTGTACTGACAGGGAAGGTGCAGCGCGGGTGAAAGCCTTTCTGAAGAACTGATTTGTACACAGCGATTTTGTGGGGTGGTCTCAGCTTGTCTCAGAGACATTCTCTAATGTTCTATTTCTGATTTTTTGGTATTGGAATCAGAAATCCCAGTGTGCTCACTGCATGCTGCATATAATTATCAATATCCAAGTGGGATCTAGCCAGTTTTTCATTAAAGAAACAGAGCGTTTTTACAATACAAATACCACTTACAAATTTTGCTGGCTCAATTACTATTGCGCAATTTACATCCAGGTCTAATTAAGCGTTGTTTTCGGCTGGTGAGCGGACAAAAATAAAACCGTCTTTTTCAACGCCAAATATATCTTTTTATTTTTGGTAGCCAATTTCACAAGCAAAGGGTTAATTTACATTTTATATCTCTTGATGGTGTGGCGTAGAAAATACACCATTGTAACACGTCTACAAAGCTACTAGTTGTGTGGCACAATTCTATTGCGCAATTTACATCCAGGGGTTAATTACGCGTATGTTTTGCGTGCTGTCGACAACAAATAAACCGTCTTTTTTCAAAACGCCAAATATATAAATTTTTTATTTGTAAGCCTAATACAAAGCAAAGGTAATATAATTTTATCTCTGTTGTGTGGCGAGAAAATACCCATTGTAACCCGCATACAAAGCTACTAGTTTTTGGTGGCTCAATTCTATTTGCGCAATATACATCACAGGGGGTTAAATTAAGCGTTGTTTTGCAGGCTGTCTGTGACACAAATAAACCGTCTTATTCACGCCAAATATATATATTTTTTTTTGAGGTAGCCTAAATCACAAGCTAAGGTTAATACAATTTTATCCTCTTGTTGTGTGGCGTAGAAAATACCCATTGTAACACGCTAAACAAAGCTACTATTTAATGGTGGCTCATCAATTTCGCAATTTACATCCGAGGGGTTAATTAAGCGTTGTTTTGGGCTGGTGTGCTGACAAAAATAAACCGTCTTTTTCAACTGCCAAATATATATATTTTTTTTGGGTACCTAATCACAAGCACAGGTTAATTACAATTTTATTCTGCTTGTTGTGTGGCGTAGAAAAAACACCATTTGTAACACGCACACAAAGCACTAGTTTGTGGTGGCTCAATTCTATTGCGCAATTTACAATCCAGGGTTAATTAAGCGTTTGTTTTGCTGGTGTGCTGACAAAAAGAAACCGTCCTTTTTTCAACACCGAAATATATACATTTTTCTTGTACATATTTCACAAGCGAAGGTTACTTAAGCCTGTTTGTGCTTTACATTTAGTAAAACACACAGTGCTTGTAAACGACACATACAAGTAATTTATACCTGGCCATTTGTGGAGCGCAATTTAATATCCAAGGGTTTACCCAAGCTTATGTTACTGGGTTCATTTGGAGGTCAAAACAGGGTGTTATACATTTTATCATATACAGATAGCTTCATCAAAACAGTGTCCTGATACATTTTAGAACAAACTGTATTCAGACAGAGAGGTGGCCAGGACTTGCCACTGCAGTGGTGCATGCACAAACATTGCTGAAACGGGCCAGTCGCAGCACAGCAAGGTGGACGTCGCACAGCAGGGTCACTCGGTGAGAGCCACAACTGCCGCTGTCAGCTAGCGCCGTGTGTTGTTCAGCAACCCAAGGGTCTTGATTAGGTTGACTAGTCATCCTCTTCCTCCCAGATGACTCTGACAACCCCAGCCAGAGTCGTGGAACCTCAGACACAACACATAGATGGCATGGACCGGAAGCGGGTCAGCGGCCCTCACCTGTCCTCAGCCCGCCTCTGTCCCATCCAGTTCCCTCAGCCAGGGATCTACTATGTGGTCTGGGCTCCGCGCCACTATATAGCAGGATGAACAATTTGAGAGGGCAATCCAGCACTAACTTGGCAGCGAAGAAATGGGGCCCAATATCCCCAGCTTACTTGCAAGTAGGCGGCAAAGTATAGATGTGGAGAGTGGCATGGGAGTCAAGTGGGTAGTGGAGTCAGCTCGGCTTACCAAACCGGTGGTATGAGGACAACAGTAGTGGACCGATGAAACACAAATAGAATGATGATTGTAGCCGACGCACTTGGGAGCCGGGTGAGCAAGGCTTCATCATCGTCAGGAGAAGAGGCGTCAGCTTGCAGCTCAGGCAGCGCGGGCAGCCAGCAAAGTGGTATTGTGTGGCCGTGATGTCAGCAGGGTAGCACTTGTGATGTCCGGGATCCAAGCGGCCACGGGGTAAAACCCGCTTCGCAGGTCCAAGACAGTACTGCACAGGGCTCAGCGAGGCAGCGCGGCAGTAGTCACTCAGTGCGGAGAGGGGCGTTGGCCGGTAAAATCAGCTACTATCGGCGTTTGGCAGTTCATTTGGCATAGACATCCGAGGAGCCGAATATGGTTATATGTAGAATCTGTGGGGCAGAAAAGAGAAGCGTGCAGGGGAGCTAACGTTGGCAAAACAGGCCCTGCGTCAACACAGCAAGCATCACCATCCGTGGCCTGGGAGAATACGTGGCTCAAGATAGTGATGGTCCCATCCTGCCTGCTGCAGCAGCATCCCGCCGCGGCCAGTGGCACGCATGCCATTCAGACCATTCAAGGCTCCACCACCTCTGCAGAAAGCAGCTGTTTCTCTTGACATCCTCCTCCCGGTCCAGATGCTCCTGCTTCCTCGCTACTCATGGCGCCAGGCAGCTCGTTCCAAGAGGCGATTGTAAAGATACAACAGTATGCGTCCAAACCCATCCTAAGGTGCAGCGCTTGACCGTGCTCTGTCCAATTGGTTGGACTGCAGTCCCCTCCCATTCCAAATGTGGACTCTGCACCATTCAGCAGAACTAATGCTTGTGCCGAGCCGAGATGGAGAGTTCCAAGCCGTAATTTCTTTCCAAAAAGGCAGTACAGCACTTTCCATAAATATGTAGACACAGAAAGTGGGTCCGTCCTTGAGCTTACGGTTTGTTCCAAGTGTACACCGGCAGAGCGCGACGTCTGGAGCTGTAACTACGGTCAGGCAGTACAATGTCCTTTACGGCCCACTGGGTGAATGGCTTCCTGCCCAGGCCACACCACAACTTGGACAGAGAACGCGCCGCTTTCTCCTCCACTTTCAAACTGCTGCTCCTCCCAATGGTCCCGCCTCCTCTCCTCCACCACCACCACCATCTCAGCATCCACAAGTACTGCTCCAACAAACCACATGTGTAGGGCACAGCGGTGTCACGCAGTATTCTACACCTAGCTTGCCTCGGCAACCGAAGTCACACAGGGAGAGAACTGCACCGGTCCTGCAGTCAAGAACTCGATGTGTGGCTTTCTCCGCGCCAACTGCAAATCGTAACCAATGTGACGGACAATGGGAGGAACATGGTGTCCGCGCTCACCGAGATGGAAGGTCCATGCGCCCTGCATGGCGCACCGGTTCACTCTGGTTGTAAAAAGGTTCCTGACGTCTTCCACCGATCTTCAGAACATTCTGAACATGGCCAGGAAACTGTGCATGCACTTTATCCATTCGTACAAAGCCAGGAACACCCTCCTCGAGTTGCAGCGGCAGAACGGCCTCCCCCAACACGCTCTGATATGCGATGTTTCCACCCGCTGGAATTCCAGCCTGCACATGTTGGACCGACTGTATGAACAGAGAAAGGCCATTATCGATTTTTTGATGATCCAGGCAGACAGAAGTACTCCCCTGTGTAACTTTGATGTCAGCCAGTGGCAGCTCATGCGTGACACCTGCCGTTTGTTGAGGCCATTCGAGGAGGCCACGTTATTTGTCAGTCGCCAGGACTACGGGATGATAACGTCATTCCACTGCTTCATGTCCTGGAACAGATGCTGAAAAATCTGTCTGGGCAGGGGACTGGAGATGTGGCGACTACATCTCGTGGCCACATGAGTCCGGTGGGGACTGAAATGGAGGAGGAGGAGGAGGAGGACATTGGAGCAGAAGCATTGTCTGGTGAAATGAGTGGATTTTCTACCCAGGTGACAAGAGAGGAGGAGCAGGAGCAGCTGGAGGAGGTGGATGGAGATGAGGAAGACGAGGCAGATGACTCCCAAGCACCGTGGGATATACAGTGGAAATGGAGGCAGGGAGCCCCTCGGAGTCACTTGTGCTTATGTCCCGCAGCATGCTTATTTGCCTGGCTAGTGACAGCCGAATAGTCAGCATCCGGCAGAGGGATGACTTCTGGCTCTCCACCCTATTGGACCCTCGCTCCCGGTCCAAAATGGGAGCCTTTTTCCCAGCTATTGAGAGGGAAGACAAACTCAAATACTATAGGGAAATCCTCCGTAATCAGTTGGCCGCTGCCTATGTGCGGCATCGTCCCTCCTCTGACAGGTCTGACCGGGGGGTTCCTCAGCGCTCACGTACTACTGCCGCGGCTGCTGGGGGGAAGGTGGGGGGGTAGGAGCAGTACCAGCTCCATCAGCAGTAACCTAAGGTTGGAGTCACTAATGAGCTGTTCATTCACCGCCCTAGTGAGGAGGGCAGTCACCAGCAGCAGCAGCAGGCAGGACATTGGAGCATTCCCTGAACCAACGGTTGTGGCCTACTTGGACAGCCTCTGCCACCCCAGTTAAGAAGAATACGCTGGACTACTGGGCAGCCAAACTGGAGGTGTATGTGGGGCCGCAACTTGCGATGTTTGCGTGGAGAAGCTGTCCTGCCCGGCCGTTAGTGTGGCCATTCAGAGCGGGTGTTCAGTGCGGACTGGGGGCCAATCGTTCCCCATGGAGAACACGCTTGTACTCGGGAAATGTTAACGTCTGACTTTGTCAAGATGAATCAGGCGTGGATCGGCCAAGGATTTCCACCACCAATGCCTTAGGCGTCAGTCTGGTTCAAACTACCTGCCCTCAGCCACTATTCTGATGCTGCCTACCCGCTGATGATGCCCACAATTGCTGATAGTTTTCTCCATCTGCCTACCACCGTCTTTACCAGGGAACTGGTATGCCAACCACTCAACACTCATCATTGTGCCACTCTATGTGCTCATGCTGCTGCTGACTGTTTGCTGTTTCCCTGTACATCCACACTGTGTCATTGTCGCCACTCTGCGGCCTGGTTCTGTTTGCCACCTCCTAGAATGTCATTGTGACACTCTATGAGCCTCATGCTGTTGCTCTGTCATCCACCTCCATCTCTGTCAAGTGCCACTGCCTGACCTCATGCTGCTGCCGCCGTGACCTCCGATCTCAGTCATTGTGCGCTATTGGCCTAATACTATTTTGCCACCTGCAGAGAATTGTCATTGTGCCACTCTCTGACCTCATGCTGCTGCTGTGACTCCTGTTGTCGTGACCTCCACATGTTGTCATTGTGCCACTGTCTGACACTCCTTGCTGCTGCCGTGGCTGCTGCCAGTGCCCTCCACAACTTGTGGCCTACTCCTGTTTTTTTGCCAACCTCCAGAATTTGTTCATTGTGCCACTTGTCTGAACTCATGCTGATGATGTGGCTGACTGCGTGCCCTCCACACTGTGTAATTGTGCACTGTCTGACCTTTTGCTGCTGCTGTTGCTCCTGCCTTGCCTCCACACTGGTCATTGTACCATCTTTGGCCTACTCCTTTTTTGCCAGCTCACAGGAATTTGTCATATGTGCCACTGCATGACCTTCATGCTGCTGCCACCGTGACCTCCACACTGTGTCATTGTGCCACTATGCGGCCTGGTACTGTTTTGCCACTTCCAGAATGTCATTGTGCCAATGTCTGACCTCATGCTGCTGTGGCTGGCGCAGTCG
This sequence comes from Phyllomedusa bahiana, assembly GCA_025379985.1. Taxonomy (NCBI): domain Eukaryota; kingdom Metazoa; phylum Chordata; class Amphibia; order Anura; family Hylidae; genus Phyllomedusa; species Phyllomedusa bahiana. The sequence continues at coordinate 7,796 of JAODAL010032474.1, forward strand.
AAATTCACACTTGTCACTAATGTAGCCACCTGAGCTCTCAGTTTGTTTTTTTCAAGCTTTTGATATGCCTTGACTTTATCAGGCTTTTTTTTTTTTTTTTTTTTAACGTTCCTGCTTCAGGTTTTTTGGTCAGTTTTGCCCCCATAAGTGCCCAGGGATTTCTATAGTGAAGCGATTATAAAGAGCGGCGCAGTCATGTGCGGTCATACTAAAACACAACATTGTTATGAAGGACCAAACCAAGCTACCTCTGCATATTTTTTTTTTTTTTAAGGCATGGCACAACATTTACAGCACCTGCAGCCTCTGGGGCAGCCTGGAAATACGCTGTTTTAAACGTGATTCGTTGCCGAAAGTAATTCGGACGAAACTTATTTTGTCGGAAAATTAGGCCGATGTGAGCCGAAACGAATTTTTGAGAATTCGCGCCATCTTATCACAGATAATTGTAGAGGTTTCTCTGTGCAGAAATAGAATATTTCGCCTGGCTGTTTGGCCACGCAGAGCGCACGTTTCTCCTATGAGACGGTTGGAGACACTGAGGCTGTAACAGGAAAACGCTGTTTATGGTAAAACGAAGGTCTTGTGATTTTTCCAGCCGTATCGCAACCATATAACATCCAGTCATGACGTCGCACACACATCTCTCCCTGGCTCTATTCTGTTATCTGATTTTGCTGGCGCCAAAATTAACTGGAAGAGCCGTAATATGGCGCGATCTTCTATAGTTGTTGAACAGATTTTTAGCTTATTTATCGCATGATCTAAAAATTTCGATCACCATAAAAACCTTGCCGATTTCAACTTTGTCGATAATAATCGCTCAACACTATTAAATAACCCTAAAAACAAATAATAATTGTCCGCAGCAGAGAACCCCTTTATTTGTGTATACGCTAATAAAATAAGTATGTCAAGCTGAAATTCAACTTGCTTTTTTCAGATTAAATCCAGGGGTTGTATTATCCTGGATAACTAGAGATTCACACATAGCATGAGTGTAATTTCCACTCTGATAAAATTATATGATTTCATCTTTATGATTTGCATTCACTAATCTCTAGGCTATTTTTGTCATTGTTTATTTCAAACAATATGATGTAAGTGATCTCAGTATGTGAAAACATGAAAATCCTTCTAATTGCTAGATATGGTAGTGATAATGCATTTTGTTTAGAATCTTGTAGTCTACAAACACTTGTTTGATTATTTTCCGTCTGGAATTTCCAGATAAAAGCACTTATATCAGCTTTAATGACCATAATTACTGTATCTCACACTGAAAGTCAATATATTGCTTAGTTCTGTAAAATAGAGTTTGCAAGTATTATATTATCCTACGTATTTCTACCCTCCAAATACATTTCTCAAAATAAATCTGTTTCCTTCAGTGAAGACTATCTGTTTGCTTAAGTTCAGCTGCTCAATGAGTTCCATGATTTAATCTTAGTATGAGCTCCATGTTCTTCTGCTTTTTGTTTCAAGAGCTTTTTTGTATGTATTTATTTAGCCATCGATTATTACAGATTGCTTGCTTAATTAATTTTGGTTGCTTAAGAACACCAGCGTTCACCTAATAAATAAAACAGCGTTTTCTAGTTCCCTATAGTTATCCAATAGAATTGCTTTTCCTGGTTATTTCATACAAAATGAATTTAGACAATAACATCCACAGAGAAGTTATGATGTTTCACTTTTTCTTATTATGATTTGGATGACAGAACAAAACATTAGAAACTTAAAGGGGTTGTCTCACTACAAGGATTGTTTTTTATGTTAAAGATCTTTAAAAAACAAGTCACTTTGCAATATGTGCCCATTAACGGTTTCCTACCTATTCCTAGACATTCCCTCTTGAATGAGCTGTATTAGCTCCTCAGGTTGCTATAGCTATAGACTTGTTTGATCTCTCCTCATAGGCTGCTAGCGTCGGTTGTTATAGCTACAGACCTTTTGTCCTCAGCAGCTCATCATAACAGGCTGGTAGAAGCCAGTAAAGCCAGTAAACACGCCCATGAATTCAAAAATAAAACTAAGAAAGCAAGACCGAGGTAAGATGAATTAATGAAGGGAGACAACACTTTTAATGGATCAAGGAATATATGACCATATTCATTCAGCAATCTAGGTAACATTCCATGTAAAATAATAATTCACCCCCTTTAGTTACTTGACTCTATTGTGCACTAAAGGGATGGCTGTAACAAGAAATGTGTCATGGCTGCAACAATATTTACTATTTTGCCATAGGCAAATGTAAACTCTATCAGTTCTCTATCTATAAAACACTAAAACGTAATTTTTATTATGTATAACTCTTAACCTCTATACACACTATTTAAAAACCTGATTTCTAACCTCACCATTTAAAACCTTTTCTACTTCTGAAGGAAGGAATAGCTCCTTTTCCATTATCAAGTCTGGGGGAACCCCACCTATCAACAGGAAAGCCTTATATATACAGCAAATTATTAACTCCAGTGAGGAATCCCAAGGCTCCTACTTGGGCAATCGTCCCTAATCTAATGGACACAGGACAAATAAGGCTCTCTTTTGACACCCTCTGCAGCAGGTGGCACTTGTAGACAGAGGTGAGAAATCACAATTTAAAACGTCATGCCTGACCTCCCCCACATGTTTCACCAGCTAAGCTGGCTTCATCAGGGGTTAGAGGTTCAGTCCCATGTGGTCTAAGCTCATTTCCTTTTATATCATGTTAGGTAAAACCCCCTATTCAGGTGCTCACCAAATTAGCCATCAGAGAATCCACAAAACCCACTCCCCCTTCCACTCTCCTGCACAACAAATAATAATATGGTGCTCTAAAGCACCTGAATAGGTGTGTGCACCCTACATGATATAAAAGAAAATGAGCTTAGACCACATGGAACCGGACCTCTAACCCCTGATGAAGCCAGGTTAGCTGGTGAAACATGTTGGGGAGGTCAGGCATGACATTTGAAATTGTGATTTCTCACCTCTGTCTACAAGTGCAACCCACTGCAGAGGGTGTCAAAATGGAGCCTTATTTGTCCTGTGTCCATTAGATTAGGGACGATTGCCCAAGTAGGAGGCTTGGGATGCCTCACTGGAGTTAATAATTTGCTGTATATATAAGGCTTTCCTGTTGGTAGGTGGGGTTCCACCAGACTTGTAATGGAAAAGGAGTATTCCTTCCTTCGAAGTAGAAAGGGTAAAATGTTGAGGTTAGAAATCAGGTTTTTTAAATAGTGTGTTTTAGAGGTTTAAAGTTATAAATAATAAAAGTTACCTTTTATTGTTTTATAGATAGAGAACTGATAGAGTTTAAGTTTGCCTATGACAAAATAGTAAATATAGTGATCAGAAGTCACTCTCTGTTCTCTTTTGAGATTCCCTTTTTTTTGGAGACTATATGGCTGTAACAAGTCATCAGGCTTGTGTGTAGTTTTTTAAGAAAATGGGCAACCAGGTTTCTTCAACCATCTTCGACAACTACCCACAGATCTACTGTCAGTGTAGGCCTGTTCACATCGTTGTATTTCTTTATGTAATTGCAGGCAGACTTCATGATGTGGAGACATATCATCACTTCCAGGACTTCCTGATTACGCTCAAAATAGCAAATAATGACATTGGCTGAATGTTTGGGGTCATTGCCTTGCTGAAGCAATTCATTTTGAACCAATCAGGCACCTCCCTGATGTTAGGTGTCTAATTGAGAGCATTTTTCTAACATTTTCTTCCACAAATTTTACATGTGGTTTTTGTTGATTCTGCAGCACAATCAATTCAAGAACATGGAAGTTATGGGAGTCACTAATATTCTTTTAGCCCCTAACCTGACCTTCAAATGAAAAATTAAGATATTAAAGCCAAACATGTGAAGTGTCAGACAATGACCATTTTGTGTTCTAACCAGACTATCCTGGTCTTTAAAAGGTACTTTACTACAAAGTAAAGTGTACTGGACAGATTACTCTCAGCTAGCTGCGAGCTGACCATGCATGAGTATGAGGAGGGCCATGCTTGCAGCTGTCCTCTCCATTCACTTTTATGGGAGTTTTGAATATTGAGTGTGCTTGGCCATATTTGGAACTAGCCATAGAAACAAATGGAATGGAGAGGACAGCCGTAAGCTCTCCTCATTCTCATGTACGGTTGGCTCACAGCTAGCTGCGAGTGACCTGTGCAGCACATATTACTTCATGGTAAAATCCCTCTAATGGTTGAGGAATAGCAACATCAACAAATTCTTGGAGCAGTCTCTTAACAAGACACAAATAACTATGAGATGAGAATTCCAGTCTAGACTCACAATGGTTTTTGATTCTTAGCTCTTTTGTGCAAGAATGAGTATTTAGAAGGTTACCTTCTGCCGGTATAGACATTACTTGGGAAGTTGCAGTCCAGGTTACTTAGCACCTTAATAGGTCCTTGCAACTACCATGTTGCTATCCTTCATGGAATAGTATGTTTTTTTCTGACAAGGGAACCATCTCTGAAAGAATCACTCATTTACAGCCTGGAAGAACGGCTATACAGCAACTCAACATTGGCTTGAACTTTGTCGCAGATAATCATGTTTCTTAACACAATATAGCTTTTATAAAATGATTCTACAAGCTAACAGCTTTGCCTTCTGCGTTTACAGTACAGGAGAATGGTGCACTTATAATGTCCTATTTTATAGGCAGATACACCTGTAGCGTATAACAGCAATCCGATCGCAGCTAACTCTGGCCTCTTCCTCTGCAAAGCTTGTCTTACGCTTTTTGTTATACTTGTCCTACCCCACCAGCTTGCTCTTTGGTAGCTGAAACCTAGTCTTTCACTCTTTCAGAGGAGGTCAACCTGTCACTGAATGTGACTTCATAGTGTATTCACACAATGATATCAAAAACATTCATTTTAAAGGGGTTTTCCCCCTATAGACCGGACAGGTTATAAATGTCTAATTGCTGTTATCCCACTGCTGGGATCTTTGCCCCTCCTGATCACTAACTTGAGGGCCCTAAGTTTCTATTCTTCCTTATTGCTCTTGCACAGCAGGGAAATCTTTAAACAGAACGGGTGTCGAACATGCGCACTGCCGCACTGATCAAAGTCTATAGAACACATGAAGATAGCCGGGGTCCCATTTTAGTGATCAGTGGGACCCACAGTGATCAGATATTTCTCATCTATAGTAAGAATAGGAGATAAATGTCCATGATGGGAAAAAACCTCTATGCACTCCTTTCTGCACTCTTCCTCTTAATATTGTGGGTCACAACTTAGCAACAAAGTCTAACTGTTATGTCAGATATAGAGCAGTGTGGTGGTATCATCAGGTCAGCCTGTAAGATGGAGCACTGGGGCTTCCAAGTCTCACTCAACTAATTGTAGACTCAGAAGCAGCAGATAAGCTATAAGACAATCTATATATGATACCAAATAATGCCAATACCTGCGTCATTTATTCTTGCAGACCACAGAAGAAATTGGCTGATGGCTCCCTGCTCTGCCATATTTTTTAACTGTATGTGCATCCCAAGCCAACAAATACAAGGCCTATCATGCTCAGAGGCCCACTGGGGATTTCATCATCTTCTTGGTGGGCCATTCTGAGCTTTGTGATTTTGTTCTGTACTTTGATGACACAAAAATTTAACTTTTTAGCCCTATGGAGAAGGAAGAATGAAGTATATGCTGAAAAGAACAGCCTGTCGGTAGTGATTTTTAATGGTGGATGTTAGGCTGCTTAGCTTCCTCTTGCACAGGAAACTTGCAGCATGTGGAGGGCAAGATAAATTCAATCAAGTATCTGGAAATCCTAGGAGAAAATGTAATACCTTTTTGAGGAAGTCAGGGCATCATTGGACCATTCAACAGGATAGTAATCCCAATAGAAGCCAATATTTGGTTTCAGAATAAGTCTTAAAAGACTCTAAAGTAGCTACCACAGTCATGCTGACTTAAACCCTATACAAAATCTTTCATCAGCTTGAAGAAGATGGTTGCCTTACACAAACCCAAAAATATTGGTGAACTGAAAGCCATTGCCAATGAGGAATCGGCTAAGATTTTTTAGCATTGCTGCCAGAAGCTGGTGTAAGGCTAAGCATCAAGTTTGCAGCAGGTCATAACAGCAAAAGGTTGCTCTACTAAGTTTTAAAGGCACTTGTTACTTGAATAATTCTGAGACTATAGCAGTCATTAACAGTGACATTGAATAATTTGGATTTTAACTACATTCTTTCACTGCATTATTTGAACCATTGGTCCTGAACCTGTAGTTCCTAAACTTGTTGAAAAACTATCACACCCTGACAGGACTGGGAGAGAGGGACAAAAAAATAGTGAGATAGCTTTCAGCTGGTTATGACTCTGTTAGCCAAAGTCCGACACAAGCTTCAAACCAAACCTGAAAACATTATAGATTTTGCCACACTCCACCAAACGTGACTAGATATAAGCAATTGTTTAAACTACATTTAACTTGCACTCAGGAAACAGCTCCATATTGTCACAGAGTCATCAGCAATGTAGGGTAATATAATTTCATTGTAAATTATGAGAAAATCTATATTTAAAGTTTTCAGGCACCGTGAGGAGTCAAGTAAAAGATACTGATGGCCTTTTGTTCATGGTGAGTTAGGCTGTTATCTACATTTGAGTGCAAATATATGAATGTAGAGGTGTTGCTGAATTCTGAAGTCTAGATTGCTGAGTGTCTAGCCTTTATCTTAAGGAATGAATACCCAAACCTTGATGGGTAAATGATCATTTCAAGAGGTGGGAGGGGGAGAACAGAGAGAGTCAACACAAACTACAGTACACCCAGCTAAACACTGGCGAGGTGCAGGGAACATTTCACCGGATGTCTGAGCGCACCTCCTCGGGCGGCGAATCTTAGGCGCAGTCGCACACTGCGCCTAAGTCCCACACTGCGCCTCACACTCTGGCGAGGCGCAGGTCACTTTATACCGCATGTATGAGCGCACCTCGGGCGCCGACATACATAAGGCGCAGCTTTCACTTGAAATCAGGTGAAAACGTGTGCTCCGATGCGCCGAGATTCATACATGTCGCCCTTTGTCTTTTTTTTGGCACACAGGGAGCGGCTTTTGTTCGTGGTTTGCAGATTTAAGCCGTCTCCCTTCGCACCCACATGTTTGTGTTATGCCTGAAAACTGGGTGAAAGAATAAACATGGTCTAAGTTTATCAGATCGCCAGCGGTGTAAAAAACTATCAGGCAGAAAATCTGTGCAATGGGGACTGCTGCATGGATTTTCTATGGGTGAGTAGTGCATGTCGGTCTTTAGACGGTTTGTAAAATCGCAAACCATCTGAAAAAATGACCAATAACACTTGCCGTGGGGACAAGCTAATTATAATGATCTTTATTTATACAGCACTGATATTTTCTGCAGTATTTTACAATGAAGAGGTTATAAGTACAGATAAAAAAAAAAAAAATAGAAAATAAATCAAACATTAAATAGTAATAAGGTGTGAAGGCCCTCCTCACAAGAACTTCTAATGTATGTGGGTCTGGAGGGGAGAATCAGCATTATGGCTGCCCTCAAAGAGGGCTTATTGCCGGCGTAATTGCGGGGACGGATTTTGCCCCGCAATTACGCCGGCAGCTGTGCAGCGGGGCGGAGGCGGAGGCCGGCAGCTCGCCGGCCCCATAGACTGTCATTGTCTACGGCGCGTACACGCCGTAAATAAGTCACCTGTCACGTTCTCCCCCCGCAGCGGTTTCGCCGAGCGGGGAGAAGAGACGGAATCCATAGTTCTCTATGAGAACTGTGGATTACCGTAGTTACTGGGACGGATTGGAGCCGTACTGCAGCACAAATACGGCGCACAGTACGGCTACAATCAGCGCCCAAATAAGCCGTGTGAACGAGGCCTAAGACTGTAAAATGTAAATATTTGAGCCTTTGTAGCTGTTCTGTCGCAGATCGCATGAAAAGAGGTCCACCCCACAGTCCTTGTGTTTGATACCTGTGCACTAGGTAGCATGTTTTAAATTTCAAATAGTATCTTCAGTATGCACCGTGCAGACGTTCACTGAACAACTGTTGTAATGTCAAGAGGAGCATATTTTTTGCTAAGAAATCTTACTTCCTGAGAAAGTATGCAATACAGCAGAATACAGATGTATGGTTTTGGTAATAATACAAATGTGGAGCAGAAATCTCTAGTGTAACATTATTTCCCAGATGTAACTCTTTTTATGTCTCATCAATCACTACAGAGTGCTGGTTTTGTTCCAACCTAACACATTTATCCAATAATTTTATTTTACCTGAATTTTAAGTTGACATCTCTTTTGCCGTGTTCATCCTGTCTTCTTTTCTCTGCTGAATAAATTCCTTTTATCCTCCTGCTTGCGTTCAATGTCATTATTAAATCATTATGATTCACAGATTTATTTCATGGAGCAGGACCATTTCTGGATATTCGTATACACAAGCGGCTTAGGAATTGAGTTAAAAAATGAAAATATTCAATGAAATATATTGTGTACTTTGCATACTGTGTCTTTCCATCTGTCTTAGTGTCTGCATTATGTATAAATGTACATGTATAATTGCAATGCATGCCAATAAGACGATTAATTGAAAAAATATGTCAAAATCCAATTCAGTTATTTGTAAAAGGATCTTTTTATACCTAGCCTGCAGCGAGGCTTAGGGGGCATGCACTATCCTGTAAGAACAGGGAGCTGATGCAAGTATATGCCACAGGATGTAATGGTTAATTCACTGAATACATTAAAAAGGGGCCTAGATGTGTTTCCAGAAAGAAATACCATTGCAGGTTATCTGTACTACATTGTTGAGATTTAAGAATCAAATCTGATATATTTGGAGTCAGGAAAGTTTTCTATAAAAAGAGGACAATTGCCAACTGTCTATGGAGGTTGTTTCGTAGATTATCTAACTCTGTATAGAAAATATATTATGAATGTCTTTGAAGTTCTAAATATTACTAGTAATTTTTTTGCTGTTTTTTGGAAACCATCAACAAGCCTTTGGGACCCACCCATAAATGGTAAACATGAGTCACATCATATGCAGTTCAAACAAATCATACACACCCCCTTTTTGAAGTCACTGATGCTGAAGCAGGACAAACCAGGAATGAAATGAATTTGTGGTAAAATCCCTTTAAGAGGCAGAGACAAAGTGTCATGGGTAAAGTTTAGCCCAAGCTAAGGGTTTACGGGCACAAGTCTAGCATTCCCTCACTAAGGGTAAAATTGCCAAGCCAAAGCCCCAAAAAAGGGCAAAGATTTTGGTTTTTTTGTGAAAAACGTGGACGACTGTATAAAATTTGGATGAAAGACATTCTAAATTGCTTAAGGTAGTATAGGCTGTGCCAAAATGCTTGAACCGTTCTTCTCAGTTCATACATACAGCGCAGTCTAGTCCCAATACGACGGCAGGCACCACCTTTAATTTGGGTTGGCTGTTCAAACGTTCTGCCCAAATTTTTGACACCAAAGAATCACAAAGGGCCCTATTTTCTACTAAGTGGTGCGACGCCCAAAGAATGCCCCAAAACTTTGGTGCGCTAAAAAGTGTCTTTGACGCTGTACCGAGGTCGGAGTGCACCTGTTCATACATCTATAGAACTGTTCTACTACAGCTTTTTGAGCCAAATTTCTGGCGCACCCCCATTCATACATGTTGCCACATGTCTTTTAAGGGGTTCAAAGCATTTTGTTGCCCCCGCTCACTAAGGGACCGAGCCTTTTTGTTTTTTTTCGGGAAAACAAATTACAATAACTATAAAATGGCAAGATATTTTTTTTGGTATTTTTTGGTCAAAGTAAAGAAATCCAGGCCTTCCCACCCAACACACATTGTTTTGGGAAGTGTTGGATTATTTTTGCTCATAAACATCTTGACGGGGGGACTGCTCCTGTGGTTCCAACCCAGACACATACTAAAGACACTAAGATGGGGGTCTACGGAAAAGAACCTTTAGGATTACAGTCAGGGGGTAACAAAATCATTTGGGGCAGATTTTCAAAAGTGTCTTATTTTTGACAGTGTAAACTTAGACTACAAAAAGAAATTGAACACAGCGGATATGGTACAAACAATATCGCTTTTTATTTAGTCAATCCCCAGGGGACACTGACGCAAGCGTTCAGGCTGAATGAAGCCTTGATCCGGCAAAACAAACCAAACATGTTTCGTTTTTTTTGTGTTGTTTTCCTGATTTAGTGGGGGGACAAGACTCCCCCCATGCTCGTATATCCCTCCGTTAAAAACATATACTAAACCAAACAAAATCACCGTGTTAGCATAATTATGGCCTTTTCTAAAAACCCTACCTGTCTCTAATAATGGGGCAAATCCCCTCAAATTCATCCCTGGGGAAAACTTCGTCCCAAAGTGTGTATCCCTGTGCCTCACCGGCGCACTTTTCTCTCCAACTCCACCATTCTGGGGTTTCCCCACTTTCTCAATGCAAGAAAGGGGGAAAGCTACTACTGGCCTGCGTATGCCCACAAAGTCCTACCCCGCACCGGAGTGAAAAACATTGCCCTTTTTAAATTGGAAGGTGTTCAGATATTCTTACTTTAAATTTCCAAAATACCTGCAAATAGCCTTTTAAAAAGGGAACATTGTAAATTAAACTATATAAAACGTATCGCAATTTAAAAAAAATCTTTTTTTTATATACTCTACCCATTTTTGTTATAGCGAATTATTTTTTTTGGTAATTTACCTACCACACGTTTTTTCCACAGGAAAAAACCTTTTGGGGAAAGCCTTTATTCAAGTTTCTTTTAGTTTGAAAATTCTGGAAAATAGAGCAATATGGTTCTGTTTCGTTTGGGGACCATATATATCCCTCCCAAAATCTCTGCAAAACCCTGTATCCTTTCTTAAGTGTTAATTTTTTTAAAAAAAATTTTTTTTAATTTGTTCATAGTCCTGACAAAAGGGCGTAGAAAATACAACCCCCTTTGTATGTCTTGTCCTTTTTTTTACTTTCCCTGCTGTGTAACAAATCATTCTGTGTTATCCCCTGTATTTTTCTTTTTAGCTTCTCCAAATTTTTCCAGTATATCCCTCGAACTCAGTCCCTATCAATAAAGCCTTCCCTTTTTTCCCCAATCACTCTTTGTGGTAGGCCCGCTGCTTTTGTACTCCCAGGGGGGAACATCTTTGTATGTTCTGGATGCCCAAAAAACTGCGCGCAGGATTGTATTCCGTAATGTTTTCCCTATATAGGGACGGGATTACCCTGATTTTTTATAACTCCAGTAACAAAGACCAAAAAGAACTGTACTGATATAAAAAAACGTAAACCGAGATTGATATCATTATCATTAAAAAAAGCGACAAAGTTGGTATTGGGCGTCACATCGCCACCCCCAAAAATGGGAGTCGTCAATGTAACGCCCAAAACCCAAAAATGTCTTGCAACAAAGGATCATAGAGCATAAAGGGGGTGGTGCTCCCCCCACCCTAAAAAATTGGGTAGGGTGGGGAGGCAGAGCCCCCATTGGGACCCCCCAGAGTTAAGTAATATTGCTGGTCAAACTAAAATAGTTGTTAAACAAAAAAATTCTATACTTTCAAAAAATATTTTGAGTTCTTACTAAATCCACATTGTTTAAATGAAATTCTACAGCTTTTCTCACCATGGCTTAGGAACTTGAATACCCAAAATATCCGTAAGGGGCAAGCCAAGAAAATTTAAAATTGGGAAAACTTTAAGTACAGCTATGCCTTCAAATACCAGGTGTTTTCTGAACTAAGGGGTTTAAGGTAAGACGACCCCTTTATTTAAAAAAGGGTGTAAACACATACTGGCCACAATAGGGGGATACAGGGGGAACACCCCCTTTTTTTCACCTTGGGACCCCATAGAAAATGGGGATTTAAAAGGGGGTTTTAACTACATATTTTTTTTTTGATTTATAATAACCCCATTCTTTTTCCCTCCTCCAAAATTTTTCAACTTTCCGTTGATAGTATTATAGGGTCGAAAATAGTACCCAAATTTTTTTTTCCTCAAGAATGCATAATATTTGTTTTTCATAGAGCCACGCCATGAAACAGTGGTCCCCCCGTCCGCTTTTTTTTTATAATCAAATTCCCCCTTTTTTGATTTTTTAAAACCCAAATATTCCGGGAGTAAGATTAATTTTTTTTTTTTAGTTCTTTTGTTCCTCAGAGAGTTTTTTTTAAAACTCTCTCCTGGGGATTTTTAATCGCCATGGCTTCCACTCTGGATTAAGCGGATAAAAGAGGGGGTTTCCACTCTTGAACAGACGTCTCCTCCCATCTTTACCCCTTTTCCCCTATCTGAATTCATTCAAATTAATAGGGGTTTTTTGTTGTTTAAAAATAAGGGTCATATTCATTTTTTTTGAGCCTGACCCAAATTAAACCTTCATATGGCTCTTCCAATTTTTCCCCTTTAAAAAAAAAAAAAAAAGTTTACGTGAAGTCCTAACAATCATTTTTTTCCAAAAAAGTGTCAAAAAAATGAAAATTTTTTGATGGTGAAAAAATTAAACCAATTATTCAAAAAAACCCCCAGTTTATTAGTGGTCAGTACAGAGGTGTTAATACAATGATGCGGCTATAGTCCTCTTTTTTCCTTCAAAATAATTTCTTTTATGGGCCCTTCATTTTTTTTGCTTGGTGCCCCCTTCCTCCCCCCCTTTGTCTTCCCCGTTTTTTGTTTTTTTTTTGATGATTTTGCTGTCCTCCCCTTCTTTGCTCCACAATGTATCTTGGTCTAGACCATCGTTGAGAAGCTCTGATCAAATTTTCCCGTTTGCCCATATTCTACATCAGAGAAAAACTTCTTTTTTCCCCCCTCCCTCTATGTTTTTTGTCTTAAGAGGATCTAGGTCTTTTTTTACATTCCAATTTTTATACTTTTTTTTTTTCATAAAATTGATATCTCTCTGATATTTTACTTTTTAATTTCCATAAATTTTAGACTCCAAATTTTTAAATATTTCTTTTTTTTCTGTCATTATTTTTCTGAAAATCTATGTCCTTTTGTATTCTTTAATTCCCTAATGAACTTATCTGTTCCGAAATTTTCCTTAACTTTTTTGATCATAGGCCACTTTTAAATGAGTTTATAGAAAACTCTGTGGACTGAGTTCCATTGCACAAGAAATCTTTCGAAAACACAAAAGAGGGTAACTTTTTTATCCTCAAACCTCTTGGGATAATCTTCTTCTCCAAATACATATTAAGCGAATTCCTGTCCCACCAGAGTTTGGTTTCTTGTAATTGCACTTTTTCTAGTTTGGCAAACAAGGAGTGCATTTCTTCCTGGGCTTCCAATATGCCTGTGCAAGTCCCAAACACCTGTGCTAATTTGGCTTCACGATCCATGGTATATGCAGCAATACCAGAACTAACACGGATAGAAAAAATCTTCAGTACCCCCTGTGTGATGTCACCTTTAAGTTGGCTTACTTTTACGCCAGAATTTGGTCGCACATGCTGACGCATTTCTAGTCACATTTAAGCCATGCCCCTTTCCCGCGAAACCATGCCCACTTGTACGAATCCACTCCCCCTTTGTCGGCCGCGACGCAGAAGCGCCTGAAACTGTCTAAAACACATAGTAAATGTGGCGAAAAGCTTGTTTTGGCACAAATTGAGCCAGAATTCTGCGCAACTGCCTTGATAAATTTGCCCCACTATGTCTATTTTGTGAAGCCAGTAATCAGTTTTTATGTAGCCTCTAAAATCCAACTTGACACCCCAGTTCTTTTTTCTGCTAACTGGGTCATGATGGACGTGCTACAGCTCTACAATACATTGCTTATGCATTTTCTTTGTACTCTATAGGTACTTACTATACATTTCACAGGTGGTGGCTAAAATACTTTTATGCAAGGTAATGTGTAATATGTAAGGTTAAATGGCTGAGACTGGAGTTATATATTCTGTTCCTGGCTATTAAAATGGGAGTCTTACTGTCAATCACAGTCACATCTGTAATGACACGTGGATTTCCCATTTAAATCAAAGGCATGAAGATTGCAATTGGATATGGACACAGATTCCATGTTGACTTCCATGTCCAAATTAGACATGTGATGGACAGGTCCTCCATTTTGCATAACTTAATGTGATATTTCAGTTTTTCTTATTTAATAAATTTGCAAAAATATCTACATTTCTGTTTTTTTTTTTTTTCAAGATGGTGTGCAGAGTGTACAATAACGAGCAAAATAAATGAACCTTTTTGATCTTACCAAATGGCTGCAATGAAACAAAGAGTGAAAAATGTAAAGGGGTCTGAATACTTTCCGTACCCACTGTATATTATTATTTATAATATTATTTATATTGTTTTTATACACTCACCGGCCACTTTATTAGGTACACCATGCTAGTAACGGGTTGGACCCCCCTTTTGCCTTCAGAACTGCCTCAATTCTTCGTGGCATAGATTCCACAAGGTGTTGCAACGATGCTCAATTGGTACCAGGGGCCCAAAGAGTGCCAAGAAAATATTCCCCACACCATGACACCACCACCACCAGCCTGAACCGTTGTTACAAGGCAGGATGGATCCATGCTTTCATGTTGTTGACGCCAAATTCTGACCCTACCATCCGAATGTCGCAGCAGAAATCGAGACTCATCAGACCAGGCAACGTTTTTTCCAATCTTCTACTGTCCAATTTCGATGAGCTTGGGCAAATTGGAGCCTCAGTTTCCTGTTCTTAGCTGAAAGGAGTGCACCCGGTGTGGTCTTCTGCTGCTGTAGCCCATCTGCCTCAAAGTTCGCCGTACTGTGCGTTCAGAGATGCTCTTCTGCCTACCTTGGTTGTAACGGGTGGCTATTTGAGTCACTGTTGCCTTTCTATCAGCTCGAACCAGTCTGCCCATTCTCCTTTGACCTCTGGCATCAACAAGGCATTTCCGCCCACAGGACTGCCGCTCACTGGATGTTTTTTTCTTTTTCGACCATTCTCTTAAACCCTAGAGATGGTTGTGCGTAAAAAATCCCAGGAGATCAGCAGTTTCTGAAATACCAGACCAGCCCTTCTGGCACCAAACAACCATGCCCACGTTCAAAGGCAGTCCAAATCACCTTTCTTCCCCATGCGATGCTGGGTTTGAACTGCAGGAGATTGTCTTGACCATGTCACATGCCTAAATGCACTGAGTTGCCGCCGTATTGGGTGATTAGAAATTAAGTGTTAAAGAAGCAGTTTTGGGCAGGTTTTACCTAATAAAGTGGCCGGTGAGTGTATGTCTTACTATTACTATTTTACTTACTACTATTAAAAAATAAAACCACTTAATAAAAAACATTTTTGTGTCGCTATTAGAGATGGGCGAATTGGAATTTGTTTAGAATTTCAGGAAAACGTCGAACTTTGGGGTACTTCGCGTAAACGAAGTGTGCTTTTGATTGATAAAATGGCTGCGAGCACATGGCGTTACATGAGGCAAAGAACTCTGGGAGGAAGAAGGGCATAAACCACATGACATGTGCAGAGATGGAGCCAATCAGAGACCGGTCGGATTCTGTGGGTGTCACCGCACTATATAAGTCCGGCGCGACGCTGGGAACTCAAAACCGCTCATCACTGTACTGATTAGGGAAGGTGCTGCTATGGCTGCTAATGATATCTCTTACTAACGAACTTATTTTTATACAGCGATTTTGGGGGGTGTCTCAGCTTGTCTCAGAGACTGCTTCTCTTAACGTTCTATTTCTGATTTTGTGGGGTATTGGATCTGAAGTCCAGTGGGCGTCCAGTACAGCTGCATATACATTTTAATGCTATCTGCTCAAAGCACATTGAATATCCAAGGGTGATCTAAGCCTATTCCTGTTGTATTCATTTAAAGAAACAGCGTTTTTACAATACAAATACCACTTCATTTTTTGGTTGCTCAATTCTTTTACGCAATTCACATCCAGGGGTTAATTAAGCGTTGTTCTGCTGTTGTGGTGACTAAAAAAAAAAGACATTTTTCCTGTAGCATAATTAATAACCGAAGGTTAATTACAAGTTTTTCTCTTGCTGTGTACCGTAAAATACACACCATAGTAACACGCTAAAAAGCAGGTAGTTTTTGGTTGCTCAATTCTTTTGCGCAATTTACATTCAAGGGTTAACTAAGTATTTTTCTGCAGTTGTACTTAGTAAAAGAAACGTTCTTTTTCACAGCCAAAGAAGCAATTTTGCCTGTAGCATAATTCATATCCGAAGGTTAATTAAGCCTGTCTGTGCTTTTACATTCAGTAAAATATGCAGTGTTTTTAAACGACACATACAAGTAAATTTTTCCTGGCCATTTGTGGAGCGCAATTTATATCCAAGGGTTACCCAAGCTTGTTACTGGGTTCATTTGGAGTCAAAAACAGGGTGTGCATTTATCATGTACAGATATCTTCATCAAACAGTGTCTGTACATTTTAGAACAGTATTTCAGACAGAGAGGTGGCAGGCTCTTCACCTGCGAGTGGCAGAGGCACAAACATTCCTGGAGCAGGCCCAGGTCGCAGCACAGCAAGGGGACGTCGCACCAGGGGTCAGTCGGTGAGGCCACAACTGCCGCTGTCATCTAGTGGCCGTGTGTTGTTCAGCAACCCAAGGGTTCTTGATTGGTTGACTAGGTCATCCTCTTCCTCCCAGATGACATCTGACAACCCCAGCCAAGAGTCAGACACAACCCTTAGTTGGCATGGCCCGGGAGCGGGTCAGCGGCCCTCACCTGTCCTCAACCCGCCTCTGTCCCATCCGGTTCCCTCAGCCAGAGATCTACTATGTGGTCTGGGCTCAGCGCCACTATATAGCGAGGATAAACAATTTGAGGAGGGCAGTCAGCAGCTACATGGCAGTGAAGAAATGGGGCCAATATCCCCTGCGTCTTGCAGTAGGCGGCAAAGTATAGATGTTGAGAGTGGCATGGGAGGTCATGTTGTGAGGGGTCAGCCTCTGCATACCAAGACCGGTGATGAGGACAGCAGTGACGATGAAACACAAATAGATGATGATGGAGCCGACCGCACTTGAGAGCTGGGTGAGGCAAGGGCTTCATCATCGTCAGGAGAAGAGGGCGTCAGCTTGCACGTCAGGCAGCGGCGCAGCCAGCAAGTGGGTTGTGGGGCCGTGAGTCAGCAGGATAGCAGCAGTGTGAGGTGCCGAGCTGAGATGGAGAGTTCCAAGCCATAATTTCTTTTCCAAAAAAGGCAGTACCAGCACATCATAAATATGTAGAACAGAAAGTGGGCCAGTCCTTGAGCTTATCGGTTTGTTCCAAGGTGCACGGCAGCACAGACATCTGGAGCTGTAACTACGGTCAGGGTCAGTACATGTCCTTTACCGCCCACTGGGTGAATGTGCTTCCAGCCCAGGCACACCAACAACTTAGACAGGAGACGCCGCTTTCTCCTCCACGTTGTCAAACTGCGGTTCCTGCGCCAATGTCCGCCTCTTTCTCCTCCACCACCACCACCATCTCAGCCTCCACAAGTACTGCTCCATCATACCACATGTGTAGGGAACAGCGGTGTCACACAGTTCAACACCTGGCTTGCCTCGGCGAACGAAGTCACACAGGGGAGGAACTGCTCCGCGTCATGCAGCAAGAAATCGATGCGTGGCTTTCTCCGCGCCAACTGCAAATCGGAACCATGGTGACGGACAATGGGAGTAACATGGTGTCTGCGCTGCACCGAGGAGGGATGGTCCATGCGCCCTGCATGGCGCATGTGTTCAATCTGGTTGTGAAAGGTTCCTGAAGTCTTCCACCGATCTTCAGAAGATTCTGAAAATGGCCAGGAAACTGTGCATGCACTTAATCCATTCCTACAAAGCCAAGAACCCCCTCCTCGAGTTGCAGTGGCAGAACGGCCTCCCCCAACACACTCTGATATGCGATGTTTCCACCCGTTGGAATTCCAGCTTGCACATGTTGGACCGACTGTATGAACAGAGAAAAGCCATTAACGATTTTTTGATGATCCAGGCGGACAGGAGTACTCCCCTGTGTAACTTTGATGTCAGCCAGTGGCAGCTCATGCATGACACCTGCTGTTTGTTGAGGCCATTCGAGGAGGCCGCGTTTTTTTGTCAGTCGCCAGGACTACTGGATGAATAACGTCATTCCACTGCTTCATGTCCTGGAACAGATGCTGAAAAATCTGTCTGGGCAGGGGACTAGAGACATGGCGACTACATCTCGCGGCCACATGAGTCCGGTGGGGACTGAAATGGAGGAGGAGGAGGAGAAGGAGGAGGAGGACATTGGAGCAGAAGCATTGTCTGGTGAAATGAGTGGATTTTCTACCCAGGTGACAAGAGAGGAGGAGCAGGAGCAGCTGGAGGAGGTAGATGGAGATGAGGAAGACGAGGCAGATGACCCGCAAGCCCCGGGGCAGTATACAGTGGAGATGGAGGCAGGGAGCCCCTCAGAGTAACTTGTGCAGATGGCCCGCAGAATGCTGATTTGCCTGGCTAGTGACAGCCGAATAGTCAGCATCCGGCAGAGGGATGACTGCTGGCTCTCTACCCTATTGGACCCTCGCTACCGGTCCAAAATGGGAGCCTTTTTCCCAGCTATTGAGAGGGAGGACAAACGCAAATACTATAGGGAAATCCTCCATAGTCAGTTGGCCGCTGCCTATGTGCGGCATCGTCCCTCCTCTGACAGGTCTGATCGGGGGGTTCTTTAGCGCTCACGTACTACTGCCGCGGCTGCTGGGAGAAGGTGGGGGGATAGGAGCAGTACCAGCTCCATCAGCAGCAACCTAAGTCTGGAGTCACTGATGAGCAGCTTCCTTCACCCACCTAGGGAGGAGGGCAGTCGCCAGCAGCAGCAGCAGCAGGACCTGGAGCAGATCCTGAACCAACAGGTGGTGGCCTACTTGGACAGCACTCTGCCACCCCAGTTAGAAGATCCGCTGGACTACTGGGCAGCCAAACTGGATGTGTGGCCGCAACTTACCGAGTTTGCAGTGGAGAAGCTGTCCTGCCCGGCCAGTAGCGTGGCATCAGAGCGGGTGTTCAGTGCGGCGGGGGCCATCGTTACCCAAGGAGAACCCGCTTTTCCATGGGAAATGTGGAACGACTGACCTTTGTGAAGATGAATCAGGCATGGATCAGTCAGGATTTCCACACACCAATGCCTTAGGCGTCAGACTACATCAGCCATGACGCCTCACCCAAACTGTGAGAAATGAGTCTGGGTTCAAACTACCTGCCTCAGCCACTATTCTGATGCCACCCCCTGCCTGATGCCACACATCTGCTGCCAGTTTCTCCATCTGCCTACAAACATCTTTACAAGGGACTTTTATTGACACACACCTCCACAATATGTCATTGTTCCACTTTATTCCATCATGCTTCTGCTGCGGTTGCTGGTGCTGTGACATCCCCACTGTGTCATTGTGCCACTCTCGGACCTCATGCTGTTGCTCCTGCCGCCGTCACATCCACTCTCTGTCATTGTGCCACTCTGTGGCCTATTCCAGTTTTTGCCACCTCCAGAATGTCATTGTGCCACTGTCTGATCTCATGCTGCTGCCACCGTCACCTCCACTCTCTGTCATTGTGCTACTCTGTGGCCTACTACTGTTTTGCCACCTCCAGAATGTCATTGTGCCACTGTCTGACCTCATGCTGCTGCACCGTACCTCCAACTGTGTCTCTGCCACTGTCTGACTCTGCTGCTGCTGTGGTTGCTGTCCGTGACCTACACACTGTGTCATGTGCACTCGTGGCTACTTCCGTTTTTGCCACCTCCAGAATGTCATTGTGCCACTGTCTGACCTCATGCTGCTGCTGTGGCTGCTGCCGTGACCTACAACTGTGTCATTGTGCCACTCTGTGGCCTACTCCTGTTTTTGCCACCTCCAGAATGTCATGTTGCCACTGTCTGACCTCATGCTGCTGCTGTGGCTGCTGCCGTAACCTACACACTGTGTCATTGTGCCACTCTGTGGCCTACTCCTATTTTTGCCACCTCCAGAAGTCATTGTGCCACTCTCTGACCTCATGCTGCTGTGGCTGCCGCCGTTACCTCCACACTTGTAAATGATTTTGCCACCTGACCCCTTTCTGCTTGCTTTTTTCCAGCTGTCGCTGCCAGGGACTTTATAGGTACATTCCCCCTTCGGGTTGTTTGGTAAAGTTTTCCCCCTTTTAAAGGGCCCCGGGAATTTTATAGTAAAAGTGATTCAAGAGGGCGGCAGTCTTTGGGGGTTCATCCCAAAAACACAACTTTGTATAAAAGAAAAAAAACCAACCTCCCTTGCATATTTAAGCATGGCACAACGTTTTTAAAGCACGCAGGCTTTGTGCGCCGGGAAAAAAGTTTTTTTAAAACCGCGAATTTTTTTTTTTTTTCCCGAAAGTGATTGGGCCCCGGATTTTTTTTTTTGGGAAAAAATTTGCGGGGGCCCCAAACCCGGTTTTTTTGAGAAATTCCCCCATCTCTAAGCAAAGGCGCTATAACTGGGGGGCCATTTCACTTATTTTCCCGGGTTTTTGTGTGGGGATTTGATTTTTTTTGAGATAACTTTTTTTTTTTGGGGGCAAAAGACTTTTTTGTTTTTTTTTTTTAAAATTTTGGGAAAAATTAAAAGGAAAAGTAGTTTGGCAAGGTTTTTCTTCCTCTTTACAGTGGTAAATATGAAAGCGTTAAAGCTAGGCTTATCACAGACATGGAGATGTTAATTATGCACACTACTTTTAAAAACCCAAACTTTTAAAAAGTTAATTTTGGGGCCCGCTTGGGTTTCAAAAAAAAAGAATTTTTTTTTGGTTTTTTTGCCCCCCTTCTTTTTTGGCCCAAAAAACCAATCAGAGTGCTTTTTTCTTTTTATTTGTGTTTGGGAAAAAATGAATGGGCACTTTTTTGGGTTGCTTTTGGGCAAAAAAAGAAAGTCTTAGATCTAGACATTTTTCAACATGTTTTCCCTGGGTGCCTTTTTCCCCCTCATATTTTTTTTTTAAAAAAATTTTTTTTTTTGTTTTGCCCAAAAGAAACCAGAGTTAGCTTTTTTTTTTTTAAGTATTTTGGGAAAAAAATTAAAAATTTGGGTTTTTCCCTTTGGGGAAAACTCAAAAGACGTTTCAAATTTTTGGACGGGTTTGTTTAAATTTAAAGTTTTTATGGGGTAAATTTACCCAAGGCATTGTCCCCAGAATTTTTGACACAATTTGCGGCAAAAAAAAACAAAAAAAGGAAATTTAAACCAAAAGGCCCCAGGGCCCAAAAGTTTTAAAACCCCTGTTTTGGTTCTAAAAAATTTAAATTTTTTTTTTTTTGCCCCATGGGAAAACCAAAATAACGCTCCCCTTTCTTTTTATATAGTGCCTAAAAAAAATGAAATGGGGCTCGGGGGTTTCTATGGGAAACCTAAAAAGTTTAGCCCCAACAGTTTTCATACTTTCCCCCCCTTTGTTTTTTTGCCCATTTCTAGACATCTCTGCACCACGTTGTGCATTGGGGCATGGCATCAGTAAAAGGAGCAAAGTTTCACAGGAAGAGGTATGTGACTTAGTGTGTGATGCTGTGTGCCAAAACTTTGGCTCTGTTAGTGGCATAAAGTAAGCCAACTTACAAAAGGTGTAAAGTTGGATACCAGTTCAAATGCACCGATTTATCCACCTATGATGAATGTGGCGCATTGTAAAAATGTCTGTCTAAGAAAAGTTACATATTTCCAAGTTAGTACGGTTAAAAAAAAGATATGGCCCATCAAGTTCAACCAAGGGTGGGGAAAATGGGGGTGAAGGGAGGGAGACAAGGGGTTCAAGCCTAGCCTCTCCACTGGTGAATGCCCTGAAAGGCAAGGCAAGAATCAATCTGCTTCAGTAGAGACCCCATCTCTGCCCCCACAGAACCCTCACCCCCGGGATCCAGAATTTTACATAGTACATACGCATTAAATTCTTTAGAGGTTCAATTTGTTTCCCTAATTTTTTATATTAGGGAGCCCATTGTGGGGAAAAAAGTATTTAAAATTGTAATCGTCTTCAAAAGGATACTTAAAAATGAAGAAATTTATACAAAAATTTAAATTTAATTTTTTAATTGATCAAAAGGGCCCAAGATGCAAGATAAGAAAAGATTCAAAAAAAAAAATTAAGAGCATGAATGTCTTGCTAAAAAGTCCAGAAATCTGTAGTAGAAAAGCAAGGAATTTATAGAAAAAAAGAAAAATGGAAAAAAGTGTGATTTGGGGGCATGAATAAAAAAAGGGGGTCAAAAAAAAGGATTGACATAATAATGAAAATTTGATAAACTGTTGCAGAAATTAAATAATATTGTTGAGGAAATGGGTAATTTTAATGAGAAATAACAGTAACGGAAAGATGGAGGGTAGTTATAATTCAGATAAAGGGCTGTGAAATTAAGATTTAAAAAATTTTATTCATTAGCTTGGGAATAGATACACAAAATTAATTAGACTTTGGGGAATCAAAAGAAATAAATGCACAATGGGTATGAGAATTAAATAAAGCCTTTGTAAAACCTAAACATAAACCAAATAAAATGCTGGGTTAATGGCTATACACGTTAATTAACCAGCAATACAAAGTGTATGTAAATAGAAAAAATTACTGTCAAATTTGTAAATAGATTTATGAGGAAATGAGCAATGCAGAAGTTTAACCTAAGAAAATACAGTACTTAAAGGAGTAGAACTGTAAATTAAAAGACCTGGTTGTAGAATTTTTTTCCCCCAGTTCATTTAAAAAGGGGTTTTTTTCAGAAGTTTGAATGCTTGTTCGTTTTTGTTTTTTCCTGGATGCGTTTTCTATTGTGGCAGCCATCCTGGTGATCCCGTCTGTAGCTGTGAACGTTCATCATTCATGTTACAGGTACAGCCAATCACAGACCTCAGAAATGACCTGCACATGACATTGTGGCCTGTGATTGGCTGCACCTGTCACGTGAACTATGAACATTCACAACTAAAGCTAGGATCACCAAGATGGCTACTGCGACGGAACAACAGCATCCAGGAGGTAAATATGATTCTTTTCTTCTATTTTTCATTCTACCTCAACAAATAAACATTTTGGCATACCCGTTTAAATGGGGTTATCTGGGATCTGAAACAAGTGTCTTTTTTTTTTTTTTCCTTATAAAAAAAGCTCTTTAAACTATGCTTTTACATTATATCTGGTATTGTACCTCATTTTTGTCTAAGTAAATGAGGCTGAACTGCAATACCAGTTTGTCACGAGTTGTTACCTCTGCACCATGCTGCAAGGCATGGCTTGTCACCAGTCTGTTAGCTGTCCCACTCTCCTGCTGCAGATCCCTCGCAGCTTTCTTTGGCCAATGACTAGCCACCTGATTCCGCTTAGGGTATGTTCACACGGCTTAAAATTCCATGTGTTGCGCTTTATACGCGGCGAAATGTGTGCCGCAATTACAGTAATTTATAGCTCTCATAGAGAGCTTCGGATTACGCGTCGTCTCCATGTGCATACAATACAATCGTATTGTACACGAGGGGGAGAATTGACATTCAGTTGTTAATTGCCACTGACAATGCATATCTATGGGGACGGCGCCCCCCGTGCTTCCTATCAGAAGCTTCCAAAGATATAAAAGTCATCAAAGGGAAAACCCAATTGTTTAAAGGGATTGTAAAAATAGTGTAGTAAACTTTTGACTTTTCGAAAAATAAAAAAAATGCCTTAAAATTATTTTCTTATTCTATATTTGGCAAATATAAATAATTTTGATAATCCTAATTGACCTAAACAGGTTAAGATTTATTCTGATTTCATGTCATATAGTGAGAAAAACCTGCATTTGTGTCTTTTTATATAGTGTATGTAACCTTCTGGTTTCAACTGTACATAAATTATTTACAGTCACCGCCTTGTTAACCTATTGTGTCAGCCCTTAAAGGAGTTGTCTCATTAATATTTTAGCCCCTGTCGTGAATGGGATTAAATTTGAGGGCGTGTGCTTCTCTGCCTTTCCCCCCCCCCTTTCCCCCCCCCCCTCAGCACACGGGAGCTATCCCCTGTAATTTCTATGGATTGCTGCAAGATTTTAACCCCTTGTTGCCTCCCTAGAAGTCTATGATTGCAAATAGAAAAACAAGGGGCGCAATGTTCCTATCCCTCTGCTTATTACATATCTCCACATCTCCAGAAACAACAACCAAACCCTCTCAGAAAAGAGGCAGGGAAGCTGCAAAGTGTTACTCAGGATGTGGGGCCCCAACGCACAGCATGAATGTTCACAATCGTATATATTTTATATTACAGCTCACAAAATCAGATTTGTAACAAACAGGGTCACTGCTTTACTCTATTGATCACCTAATTTGCTCAATCTGTGAAGAGCAGGAGAAGCAGGCACACCAGGGTTAAACCCGGGAGAGGACATAGAAGCCTCCTCCCTCCTCCCCCTACCACAGAAGCTTCTGTGGGGAGGGGGTCTCTGCACCCACCTGTCTTAAAGGGGATGAGTAATTTAACCTGACCCCCATAAGTAAGGATAAAAGGTGGCTTGAAATTTGAGAAATGATGCATCCAAAGAAAGGGCCCCAAAATATAGGACATTTGTAATGAACTTTAAATTGCAAGCTCTTGTTTTTTTAAAAATCTTTTAATTAAAACCCAACATTTAGGGGAAAAACCCCTTAATCTTTGAGAGCCCCCTTTCAGAAATGGTGATCGGGATGAAATTGCTTGAAGTACCCCCTTCAATTATGCAAGGGGCCCATTGCTTTCAATTTGGATATTAAGGGCGACATGTATGATTTTTGGCGTTTAGAAGCCAATTTAATTGTGTATAATAATAGTGTAGAATGCGCCCCAATTATGAAGCCGGTTATGCGGGGTTATAAACTGGTTTTATTCAAGCGCAGAAACGAACTTTTGGCTCAGGTAAACACTTTAAAGTGCTCTATCGTTTTACCAAATGCACCCTATTTGCCGTTTGAAAACATTAATCTTAGCTTTGTTTTTTAGTTTTAGAGATCAGGCTCCAACGCCCCCCGATTGGGGCATTACAAAGTCCCGCGGGGGTCGTAATGCCCTGTATTGGGGTGTGGTTTTTTTTTTTTTAAAAATATAGGAACGGGGGCGATAACTCGGGTGAAAAGACGCCAGACTTCTGGGGCCCCTGTTCAGCTGCCCCCCAAAAATCTATCACTTTCATACCTTTGAACGGGGGGCAGGTGGCCAGAGAAGCGCTTTGTAATGATCCTGAAGTATCTAATGGGTTTATTGCATTTCTTATCAGACTACTGAATTTGATACTCACAAAAAATTATTTTTGGCTTGGGGATTTCTTCTACTTGCAGATGCAGTGGACCTAGATGAGGTTCCCTGTGTCTCCAAGTTTCGCAAATATTTTTATGACTTTTGGTGAAAACTTTTGTAGTGACATCCACTTTTGCTACTCATGCTTCTTGTTGGCAAGTTTATGTGGACAACATGGTCATCTTTTGGACTAATAATGAGGCTGGGTTGGTCTGGTTCCATTAATATCTCAATAATGCTCATTTATTTATCTTGTTCTATATGATGTGTTGACCACTACACTGTATACTAAACTGATTAAATGAAATAACCTGCGACATAAAGAAAATTACCATGCCCCCCCCCCCAAAAAAAAAAAATATTTAGGGATTCCCAAGCGGCCCAATTTAAAAAAAACCTTTATTATTGTCCTTCTGATGAACAGTAATGTGTGAATATGTTTAAACTTGTGGAAAAATTCACCCATAGGGGCTATAATAAAAATGAGCTACTGAAAGTTGGAAATATTCAGTATAAAGAAGATATTGATACCAGCTGCTAAATCTTGCAAAGAAAAAAATGTCTTTGTAACTACTTTGACAAACCCTAATACACAATTTTAAATGTAATTAATAGACATTGGCATGTCTTAGCTTGTGACCCAAAATATGGTCACCTATTTAAAAAGACCAAGATTAAACCATATGGAGAGGAAAAATAACTAAAATACACGGGGACTTACCTTCTAGATACGAAAAAAATTTTTTACTCCTTATTAAAGGCCCAGTTGTAAATCATCCTATTAACGTGAGGGACTTCCATATTTGTGATATTAAAAATGTGGTATATATACTTATATGTCCATATGGCAAGATTTACATGGGTCAAACCAGTAGACCAGTTAAAACTTGCATCAATGAACATCGATCATCTATTTAAACATATCGCTCTAGAATGGAATGCCTAAATATACAAATAAATACTTTTGATGCAACAGTAAAAATTGGGGGAAACCTTTCCCTTCCCCACTTTCATGAGACAACAAGTGAGTGAGCTCCGATGGTGTGTCATCAAAGAAGTTAGTTCCCGAGATGTGAGTACTGTAAGATCCCGTTTGCTTCAACACAAAGCTTACTAGATACTGTACACAGGTTGGAGTCAAGGGAAAAAAGGGGTTAAATGAAAAATTTTTTTTTGAGGTAATTTTGAATTTTTTAAAAATTAAAGGGAATAGATATGTGCATCTAGATGGGAAAAGTAGAGCAAGGGATCCATCACAGTTGAGAAAGGAGGTGGGGGCCCCCCCTTTTAAAAGCAAACCCAACCCGTCGGGCCCTGGTCGTGGACGCTGCATTTTCTAATAATGTGACTAATACTTTGGATTTAATTATTGCATCTGCAATATGATTGAAGGAATTACAGGTTTCTATTTTTATGTATGCCACATTGATGCGAATTTCTCAAGAATTTTCTTATGCATATTTTCTATGGACTTTAGATAAAATTACCGTATATATATGAATTTACTATGGTTTGTGAGGCCTGTATATCTATAGTATATTGTTAATCAGAGCAATATGTCCTATATGTCAGCTTTATGAACTTTCGTGACATAACTCTTGAAAATTATTGAGGACAAAGTTTAACTTTCAAAATGTCTTTCGTTATGACACTATTCTAAGTTAATAGATAAATTGAATATAGAAGTATTGCAAGAGTTGAAGAAGAAAGGTGCTGAAAATGTCAAGGATTTGATGGATAAGCATAACAGGTTTTTGACCTTTGAGTATTTAAAAAAATATATAGCATCCTGGATTGACATTTTTTACAGTTGAAGGTATCAGAATCTTTTATAAACAGGAGTTTAAACGTTCCCAAATAGATTAAGTGCAGAAACAGCTATTGAAAGTAGGAGAGAATAATACTGTGTAGAGAATGGAGGTGGTCAAAGATATTAGGAAGCAGATGTCATGAATGTAGGTCTGCTAAGATAATACAAATAATAGGATAAAATCAGGATGATGTTTATTTCTAAATATTGGTCAGAATTGCAGTAAAAAATAATACAAAATACATTTATATCCCTTGATCCTGACCTTTGATGCTACACAAATATAACCCCAATTACAGTCAAAGTTGTCCAAAATGTTTCATGCAGAAGGAGAGCCTTGGTATATTTCACCATGAATAGGTTTTGAGTGCAAACAAAGCAAAGAACTTTAGATATTTCTGTAACAGTTGTAAAATGTGCATTCTTATAATCTAAGTGACATCTGCTGTATATATTGTATACTGTTGTGTTACCGTTCTCCCTATTTTAACAAGGTGGTCCCCATTGGCTGAAATTGGTGGAAGTGGCAGGGGTGTCACTAAAGGATTGTGGGTCCTGGTGCAAAACTTCAGCTTGGACTACTTTAGCCCCAGACAACGGCTCTGGACCACCACATTTAACAACAGGTTCTGTACTTGGCGTGATGGATGTCTGTTGTGTAGCATGCTGCATAAAATTATTTCTACTTAAAGGGAGTGTCTAATAGAAGAAAAGGCTTCAGGATAAAAGAAAAACAAGTTATACAGCCAAAGCGTCTGCCCCAGTTGTCACTCACCCCGCAAATTAATTGACATGTTATATGTATTCTGTGGGTCAGTATGTATACAAGGACAAAAACCAAAAAACACAATATCACCATATGTCACTACTATGTAGTGACTAATACCGTCATACCGACCAAACAACAATATACAAAGACCAAATAAAATCCCACATATCACTAGCACATAGTGACTAATACCATCATACTATCACTGACAGAAACAATATATCAAGACCCATTTTACCAATAGCAACAATATACACCATGACCACATACCAATCACCATAAAGAGACTAAATAAAACCATTGTACTATTACTGAGTATAAACAATTACACTAATCCACTATTACCACCATACAGTGACCATATAGTTCTATATTGCAGTTGTACATAGGTGCTCTAACACACACAAGTGATTACAGTGCAGTGACATCCAGTGACTCACAGTGCCATGTCTGGAGTCATTCACCTTCCCTTCTCTTCTCCATCCGGTCCAGACCATTATGATGTCTTCTATGATGGATGTCGTTCACTTTCTCTGTTCTTCTCCATCCAGTCCAGACCCTCATGATGTCGTCTCTGATGGAGGTCATTCACTTTCCCTTTTCTTCTCCTATCACTCCTGGCCGATATGACGTCTTCTCCCAGCCATGACTCTCCCCTGCAGAATCTATCATACAAACATGTTAGACACCTCACTTTTCCAGCACTTCCCTACCAATTCCCACCTCTGTACGAACTCCCAATCCATAGCACCCCCAAATGGTAATAATGCCCCTCTTGGTGCCCCACACAGTTATTGGACCCCAAACAGTGAAAGTGCCCCCAGCCAATTATTGGGCCCCCATTTTTACCACCAGAAGGTAGTTACACACTCCAAATAGTAGGAATCCCTCTCAATATGGCAGGCACACTTCTTTTAGGTAGGTTAGATCCTCAAAATTAATAAGTCAGATAAGTAGGCAAACTGTTTCTATTAGGTATACATGCCTCTCAGTAGGTAGGTATATTAGCCCTCTCAGAATGTATGTAAAAAAAATGTAAAAAACCCTTCATTAGGTTCATCCCTTCAGTAGGTACATAGATACACTTGGTAGGTGATAAAATATATAGTCCCTCACTGGGTCGCAGTATTGGCTACCTCCATAAGTAGGTAGATATATAGTTTTTTTTAGTAGGTAATGAAGTATATAATCCCCCATTAGGTAGCCCCTCAGTAGGTAGGTAGGTATATAGGTCCCCGTTAGGTAGTTATATAAGCCCCCTCAGTTGGTAGGTTTATAGAATCCCCTCAGCAGGTAGGTGCATAGGGTCCCTATTAGGTATATAGATCCCCCTAATAGGTAGGTATATAGGACCTCTGCAATGGGTAGGTAGATAGGGGTCCCTTAATAGGTAGAATGGTACTTAGAGCCCCTGCAGTAGATGGATATATATATATATATATATATATATATATATATATATATATAGTCCCCCAGTAGGTTGCTATATAGGATACGCCCAGTATGTAGGTATACAAGCCCCCCCCCCCCAGTAGCTAGGTATTTAAAGTCCCCTAGTTTGTAGGTATATAGCCCTCCCCAGTAGATAGGTATATAGGGTCTCCCAGTGGGTAGATATGCATATAGGGCCTCCTAGTAGATAGATATATAAGGTCCCCTAGTATGTGGGTATACAAGGATCCCTATTAAAAATAGTTTTCAAAATTAGTACTCACCTCTCTTCAGTCTCCCACTGAACAATTCTTCTTTGAGTCCGTGGTGGGCGGCATCATGCTGCCTGCTCTGGGGTGCCACTTCTGGCATTTACTAGGCCATAAGTCTAAGGCCTGATGCTGTAGGCTTACGACCTAGTACAGGCAGCAGTGCAGGCGGTGTGACGGTATCATCACATCCCACCGCCTGTGCCGCGGCATCTAGGGGCTAAGCTGCCAGGAAGACGCGAGCTCCAAGCCTGGCTGCTGCTGCGGCCGCTGAAGGCAGCGGCAGCAGCAGCAATGGTCGTGCGACGAGGGGGGCCTCAGGGATGCAGTCACAGTTGTGACCGCTGCAACCCTTGTAGCTATGCCACTGCTATTCGGGATACATTATACCCACTAGGGACCTTGTCACATCTGTGGGATGGGAAATTATGCTTTAATTGTAATTACTAGCCAACAATAATCACTACATTAGATTAGGGAAAATGCTTAAAGTATTTTAGGTATTATAATTAACCACTTAATGACACAGCAATTTTTGAATTTTTGGTTTTCAATTTTTTCCTCCCTGCCTTCTGAGTACATTAACTTTTTTATTTTTTTTTCTACATACTCATTTTAGTGCTTGTTTTTTCAATAAATGTTGTACTTTTTAATGATACCTTTGTTCATACCACATAATTCACTAGGAAACCCAAAAAGATCTATGTGGGGTGTAACATGAGAAAAAAACGCAATTGCGTTATTTTTGCTGGGGTTTTGTATTTATGAAGTTCACTGTTTAATGTAAATGACATGCTATCTAAAATTCTGAAGGTCGCAGATGCCAAATTTGTAGAGTTTTCATTACGTTTTAGTACTTTAAAAAAAATTAAAACATTTTCTATGATTTAAATTTGCGCTTCCGTGCCATTTTTGGGACCAATCATTTTATTTTGTTTCTCAATTGATGGACATGAATTAGGACTCATTTTTTATGGACTAGGTGTAGAATTTATTAGTACAATTTGGGGTACATGCATCTTTTTGATCACTTTTTATTATAATTTTTATTACAATTTGTATGGAAAGCAAAAAAAAACCAGAAACATAATTTTGCCATTCTGAGGTATTTTTCTACAGTGTCCACCCTACACGATAACTAATGTTATATTTTAATAGATTGGACTTTTATGGAAGTGGCCAATATCAATTATGTTTAAGTTTTTAACTTTTTTTATTTGTAAAATAGTAAAAGGTGGGTGTTTTGAACTATTTTTACATTTTTTTTAACTTCTACATGTAGTCCCCTTAGAGCACTTGACCACAAGGGGCGTGATCACTTGTACATTGTTCTACATTTAATTTATACCAAGATTAGGCTCCCATTACTCCCTGCCTATGGCAGCTCCCGAAGCCTTCAATAGGCTTCCTTCTGCCATGGCAACCATTCGGCACCCTACAATCCCATCGTGGGTGTGCCAGTCAGGAAGAGAAACGCCACAGCCGCAATCACCACACCCTCTAAAGGACTTAACAGCAGAGATCTGGCCCGGCTCCGATCTCTGCTGTTTGATGGGGGGGGGGGGGCAACAGCGGCTTCTAAGAAATGGCGCGGGTTCATGCTCCTTTCACACCACCGCCGGTACAGCGGTGGGCGTGAATGGGTTATAGAACACTAGCAATAAACTAATGTAAAATGTTTTACATGCCTGTAAAAAAAACAAACACATTACATTCTAAAGAAAAGGCTCAGACTGAGAACAAATATTTGGAGAATTGGTTTTGACATCTTTGCTGCCAGCAACGTACTGTAGGTAGACACTGTGCATGCTGTGTCTTGCGCATAATGGAATATTAAATGCAGAGACAACTGCATTATTGTATAATAAAGGTACTCAAGTTTTATTATCGCTAAACACCAAATGAAATATAATTGTTAAAACAGCATTAGGCTTGTTTCACACATTTCCTTTTCATGGTATATCTTATATTGTTTTAAACAACTTTTTTCTTGCATTTTATAATTTTTCAGGCACATCTTTGTTTTAGGGTCTATAGTGAAATATAAAAGGTGCTACATTTGTTGCATTTTGGGTCAGTGGAGTTTATTCCAAATGTAGCATGCTCTGGGCATAACACTTTTATTCCATTAGAAACAAGGAAAAATTCATGTACAAAATGACACTGAATAATAAAAAAATACTGCAGTAGATACCTTAAAGGGGTTTTGCCACAATCTCATTTCATACCTCCTGCATCCTGCTCTTCAGCTCTGTGTGCTAAGAAGCGTGTGTGATTTGTTTGAATTGCATATCATGTGATCCAGCAGGTTGACATCACCAAGCCTTTCCTCTCTGTAGTCAAAGAAAGGCCCTGTTTTTTATAAAGCATTGTGAGTAGCTGAGAGGTAAAGTTTTTGCCTCCAGGCACAAAGGTCCTAGGTTCAAATCCCTGCAGGAACCAAACCTGTGTTTTTTTTCTCTTTATCAATGCACAAACCTCATTGAGAGTGACAGCTCCTGGGGTTTGAACACTCAGTAGCTGCCTGAGAAGAGAAGGGATGTCTGAGCATGTCTGACCAGAACTGAGGAGCTCTCAGCCCTGGTCCTATCCCCTGGAGACGAGCTGTAAACAATGGATCACTAAAGGAGCAGCTAAAACAAAAATGGTGCAGAATTTTTAATACTAATGAATGGTGAAAATGTTTGTTACTTCATTTCCAAGCTTCCCACGTCAATTTTTCTTCATGGCAAAACCCCTTTAAAAGTGGATCTACACATTGGAGCATATTTACTATTACTAAAAGTTAAAAGTTAGGCAGTCTAAGGGGACATTCATATAACAAGTAAAATTTTTGCGTGGAATCCACACAGATTTTGCCATTGAAAAGTACAACATTTGATGCATTTTTAACGAGTATTTTTTAATAAAGTTCATGATTATTAGAGACGCTTTTCCAGTTTGGTTTTACAGACAGTTTGCAGTCAGAAAAAGTCCAATTCATGCCTATAGGTTTTGATACAGGTCCCTGATAATGCATGCTGAAATATTTTGGGCACATATTGCATTAGGTTTTTAGCTATTCCATTGGCATCGATAG
Source organism: Phyllomedusa bahiana (assembly GCA_025379985.1). Taxonomy (NCBI): domain Eukaryota; kingdom Metazoa; phylum Chordata; class Amphibia; order Anura; family Hylidae; genus Phyllomedusa; species Phyllomedusa bahiana. Next base: position 40,401 of record JAODAL010032474.1, read on the forward strand.
TCAATTGCTACGCGTTTTCTGTGTGCATCATGACTAAAGAATGAGCATGTCCAAAATGTATCGATCATGTGCCGAAAAACGTGCACTGAAAATACGCTTTGTATGAATTACAACCCGTATTTTCTATTGAGGTCAATGATTACTGGGGCTTTTTCTGTTTCAGTGAGGATTTCCATGCAGAATCTTGCGACTAAAAATCCTTATGGTATAGACAGAGCTTTGAGGTAGTGTAAACTTAGAGTAGACAGTTTGATCAGCCAACTAGTAGTCTAGAATAACAAGACATACCTAAGGATGTGCTAAACATCTTTAGACATGTCTAATTTTTCTATTCTAGTAGTTGGCTTTCTTTGCACTAAAATTGTAAACCAGAATTTTGGCACAATCCTGCTGCCGTTTTGGTGCAGAATGTCACATTGAGACCATGTGCCTTATCTGCCAAAACCACATACACATATGGGTAAACTATGTCCCTTTTCACATTAGCCACAAAGGTTTCTAAAGCACATAATAAATGTGTCTTCACATAATAACACAGCGTTTTTAAAAGTAAGTGTTTTTTAGGATGGTTTTACACACGACTTTTAAAAAAAATGGCAGCAGATTTTTCTGGGGGGAAATAAAGGGCCACATGTATGAAAACTGTCTAGGTCTAAAACTCTCTTTCTTGTCCATTGCAACCAACCTTTCATTTCATATAGTGTTCTAGAAAAATTAGAGGGGCGCTCTGATTGGTTGCTATGGGCAACAAAGTGAGCTTTAGACCTAGACAGTTTTCATACATGTGGCCCTTATTTCCTCCCAGAAAAATTTGCTGCCAATTTTTTAAAAGTCATGTGGTCCTAAAAAAGGGTATGTTCACATGGCTTATTTTGGGGCGCATTTCGCTGGGTATTTCGCTCTAATACGAGCAAAATGCACCCCAATCATTACGGTAATCCACAGGTAATCACACCTCAAATCAACTCCAGGCCTTTTATTTGCTTAATTGAGAATGACATAACGAAGGAATTACCCACATCTACCCATGGAACAGCCTTTGAGTCAATTGTCCAATTACTTAGGGTGCTTTCACACAATGCATTTTTTGGTGCAGAAATGTATAGCATTAATTGCTGTGCCTTTCTGCACAAAAAAACGCATCAAAAATGTATGTGTATTTTTCAGATGCTGTACATTTCTGCATATAAAATGTATCCAAAAACGCATCTGCATGTGCATCTGCATGGTCCCTTTTAAAAACAGGGTGGCACATGTTAAGGAGCTGAAACTCCTAAACTATTCATCCAATTTTAATGTCAATACCCTCAAATAAAAAGTGAAAGTCTGGACGTTATTTCCACGTCTATTATATAACTAGAACTTGAATAAATTATACATAAACAGGTAAAAAAAAGCAAAACTTGTATCCGTGTCCAAATGTATATGGACCTAACTGTATTTGTTGATAGTGTTTAATCACCTTTACCTACATGTTTCAGACGGATCAGTGTGGTAAGAATGCCTCTTTAATCTGTTTTTATAAACTAGGGTAAATTCATGTAATTTTGTGTTGTTTAACGGGTTTCTCACTGCTCATTCATGTGTGCTTGCTGTCTGAGCGTACAGCTACTTTTTAACCTGCAAAAAATTAACATTCCAAAACTACAACCGTTCTTGGGAGAAGCAGATGCTGTTGCAGTTTGTGGTTACTTTGTTTGACCTAGTCCTTAGATTACTGAATCTTATAAAAATACATTTCGTGGTTTCATTTTTTTCAGCTCCTGAAACCATATTTAGATCATCTTAATTTTAAAGATTTAATCAATCACAGGGGCTTTGTGCTCTCTTTTGAATTCAGGAAGAATCACATGGGCGGTATTGATGAGGCCGTGATGCAGCTGAAAACCGCTGAGACCGCAGACCTGGTTTCTAAACTAGATGACCACAAATTTGTGCAGCTGTTTACCAATTAAAGTGACCATGTCCTGGGCCAATTACAGCCACATCACAGCCGTAACCTCCTATTTCTGTTTTCATCTGGGTTTTATGCTGCATGAGACTACAATAATGTGTTTGCCATGAGTAATAGATGGCTGACAGAGCAGTATAACAATGCCAGTGTGAACAGAGGCTTACCTTTTAAATGTTAGGGTATGTTCACACGGCTTATTTTGGGGCGCATTTCGCCGTGTATTTAACATCGCCGGCGTACTGCGCTTAATATGCGGGGAAATGCGCCCCATAATTACGGTAATCCATAGCTCTCCTAGAGAACTATGGATTACGCCTCCTCTCCCCGGGCGTACAATACGATATGCCCGGCGAGATAAGTGACACGTAAAAGCGCTGCGAGTAATCACGGGAGTACGCGCCGATCAGCACGACTCCGCGAAATCCCGCCGTAATTGCGGGGCATACAGTACGCCCCGCAATTAAGCCGTGTGAACTTACACAAAAGCTTACTTTTAAAAATGCTGCTGTTTTCAAATGCATATTTAGAAAAGAACACCGTTTGAAGGAGCACTAGTGAAAGCTTAGACAATGGTTTCCAGAGAGTGGTGCATTTGACCTTTAGAAACAATATGCACATTCAATATTTTTGCAATATCCAAGTAATCTCTAAATATACAGGCTAGCCCTCATTAGCCAGGTTCACCTCCTAACCTTGCTTCATTAGGCTCCACTCCTCACAGTCTCAGCTAAGCAGCAGGGAACATTATGCACTGACAGAAAAAAGCTTTCTTTAGAAAACATCCTTTTTTTGTCTGTTATGAAAATGAAGGTAACATGTAGTCAATACTACTGTGCATCAACTCAGAAATACTTCCATTTCACCTTGCAGCGAAGCCAATAAATAGCAGTGAAGTGGCAAGAGGCTGTGGATTAACGACATGATTAACCTTCATTTGAAGATGCACATAGAGGTAGTTTTCTTGTTTACAGACTAAGATACAGCTATAGTAACATTATTTCTTAAATAACATTAGTGGCCATGAATAAAATGATTCAAATGATCGTGCCTAAAAGGGAAGAAATGGAAGGGGAAGCTGTATTTAGAATGTAATGGGGATTCTTATGTAGAGTGATGAAAACACTCAACCATGGTTATTATACATATATGAATATAGTTTTTATGTTCTGTGCTTTAAATGTAGTTATAGGTAGATGTTGTTGCACTTTTAGGTACTGGTGCTTTAAGTGGCAATATCCTATGTTATGCTGCAGCCAAAAGGAGTAGCCAGGGAATCCTGGGTAAAAGGAGAAGCTGCAGGGTTATAAAGCCAAACATTTTAGGTAACACGAGTTGCTTCAGTGTGGGAGTTTGTAACAGCTGATTGTATTTTTCCAGCAAAAGAGGTTCTCTGGCCACAAGCCGGCTGTAGACCAGAGACAGGCAGCCCCATTACAGTGGGTCTATAAAGAACTGCTTGAAGAGACAGCACTCACTTAGAGAGTGAGTAAGAGAACTCGTCCATCAAGACAAGATACAGAGGGATAGAGAGGGAAACAAGGGAAAACACTAGTTGAAGGAGGAAAAAGGAGTCTGCTACGAAACACTAGTAAATTAGTAGGTCAATGGGAAAAAGGGTGTAGGGAGCCCTTGGTCCAATAAAACTGGAAGGCCTTAAAGAGAACCTAGGAAAACCAAGGGTAAAGTGTATGCTGCTAAGTGAATGCAGACAAGTGAAATCAACTGGCAGGATTATTGTGTAACTAAGTGAATCGCCATGAGTAAAACCTGCCAAGACCTCAAACTGCTGTACACCACCACCACTAGAAGGCCTCATTCATCATCACTGGCACTGTGTTTCTGGTGCCCTACTACCACCACCTTTACGCTAATGCATATTATAATAGGCAGCTACCGAGTGTTAGATCATAGTAGTGCCACCAGCACAGTGCAAAACCTCTTGTTAAATAATACCTTAGAATGTGTTCACATGGTGTAATTTTCATGCACATTTTGTGTTGCGACACACATGTATTTAATTAGTAGTGTTGCACTGAGAGTTCAGGTCATGGTCATCTTCAACTTGACAGATTCCTGGCCTGATTCATCAATGACTGTAAACCTCGGTATTATGTTTGAAAATATTGTACTACCATGTCCATTGCATGCCAGCCATGCAAGGTACATATGTAAGTTGAACAAGGTAAAGTGCTCCCAGCAGGTTGGAATGATTGTCACAAACAACCATGTGTGGCTTGAGTTTATGCGGGAGCCCTCATCAGCCCTCATCATGGCCTATGTGGCTGTGCTTACCTAAGCAGATGAGCATTAGCACAGCGTGGCACTGTTTCCCTTCTGCAATGCTACATGTTTTGTAGTTTTTGGAAGGTCTTTATAACAGTGTCGACACCATAGAGGTGATTGAAAAGCAGGAATGGTAAGAGTAACTCCTGCAAATCTAGATGGTATCACCACATGGCAAGGTGCCACCTTTGCTGCTTGATGTCCATATTAGTATACGGAGGCCTTTTTCCATCTGAGAGTATGTTTACACTTTTTCTTGGTGCTCTTTGGTGAAATGACAGGAAAATATATTTCTGTTCAGTTATTTTTTTACTTAAAAACACACTAATGTAGCAAAAACATTACTGGCACCGTGATTGTTGTATAGTACCCAGGATGAATAAAAGAAATTGAGTCATAAGGAGCTCATTGTGACTCTATCACCCAAGAGGTTTTGTACACCTGTGTAATTCTCCTCATTGGGGGAAAACATACCTGAAAAATATAAACCATGAAGCCAGTCTGAACAGCATTAGCTATGTCCTAACACCAGTCTGTGTATCTAGTTATGCATAGACTAATGTACAGTATACGTTTTTGAATGGGGCATAACAAAACTAAAAACAACAGGGCCTCAAACATCTGCAAGTAAGAAGTCGTTAGGCCTGCCAAAATGAAAAAGTCAATGACAAAATCAGAAGCAGAAGCCAGAAGGACAAACATACATTTGTATACTAGAGTTGAATTTTGTTAAGCCAAAACTGTCCTCGAGAGTAAAGCAAGTGTTAATGCGTATCTGTCTAGTTATATTTGCTGTAGGATGAACAATTTAAAAGAAATATGAGTTACAGGAACTGAAGAGGATGTCAGTCTTAAATCAATAAAACCACGAGTATCCACAAGAGAACAAACCTGGAATGCCCTAGTTTACTGCAAAGCATGTTAAAAATAAATAGTGCCAGTTCAATTTGATATTAATGCACTTATTGCATGTGTTGTAAATAAAATATGTAGGCAGTGTATGGTATAATATTATGTTGTTAGTATACAATTCACTGCTATTCAGTACCTACAGATACAAGGCTAAAACTCCAGTTACCTGATGGATATAGCCAGGCCCGGACTGACCATAGGGCAAACCGGGCATTTGCCCGGCGGGCCGCTAGGGTCCGGGCCGCAGGGCCGGCCCGGATCGCCCGCCGAGGAGGACGGTGTTCCCCCCCCGGCGGGCCCCGAGTGCCGGTCTGTGGCGCGCTACAGGGGCCGCAATGGTCGCATCAGCGACCGGACCCCTGTGGCAGGGGGCCGACAGGCCCCCCCCCTCGCCACACGGCTGCATGGCCGGGTCACCGACCCAGCCATGCAGCCATCACGGCCGCCGCCTGCACCGCGCGGTGCAAGCAGCGACCGAGGCTGAGCATCTGGGATCTACTGATCCCGTCTGTTCAGCTCCCAGGAGGCCGCGGGGCAGGCGCGCGATGTAATGACGTCATCGCGCGCCTGCTCCGCGGCCCCGCACTCTGCAGTGAGCGGCCACCGGCTCCAGAGTGAAGAGGACGGGACAGCAGGTGTCCGGGTGAGTATTACGTTTTTATTTTTTTTTAAACTACTTTCTGTCCCTGGCTGCCTATACTGCCCCTGCCCTGGCTATATACTGCCCCTGCCCTGGCTGCCTATACTGCCCCTGCCCTGGCTATATACTGCCCCTGCCCTGGCTATATACTGCCCCTGCCCTGCCCTGGCTGCCTATACTGCCCCTGCCCTGGCTATATACTGCCCCTGCCCTGCCCTGGCTGCCTATACTGCCCCTGCCCTGGCTATATACTGCCCCTGCCCTGCCCTGGCTGCCTATACTGCCCCTGCCCTGGCTATATACTGCCCCTGCCCTGGCTGCCTATACTGCCCCTGCCCTGGCTCTATACTGCCCCTGCCCTGGCTATACTGCCCCTGCCCTGGCTATATACTGCCCCCTGCCTGCCCTGCTGCCTATACTGCCCTGCCCTGGCTATATACTGCCCCTGCCCTCCCTGGCTGCCTATACTGCCCTGCCCTGGCTATATTTCTGCCCAGCCCTGCCCTGCTGCCTATACTGCCCCTGCCCTGGCTATTACTGCCCCTGCTCCCGGCTGCATATACTGCTCCTGCCCTGGCTAGCCTATACTGCCCCTGCCCTGGTCTGCTATACTGCCCCTGCCCTGCTGCCTATACTGCCCTGCCCTGGTGCCTTATATGCCCTGCCCGCTGCCTTAGCCCTGCCTGGGTATTCTGACCC